>JACXGK010001200.1:0-75410 GCA_016801125.1 Novumbra hubbsi | reverse complement strand
CCCTTCTCTCATCTTCCTCTCTCTTCCTCCTCTGCTCTTCCTCTCTCTCCTTCCTCTCACGTTCCCTTCTCTCATTCCTCTCATCTTCCTCTCTCTCCTTCCCTCTTCCTCCTCTGTTCTTCCTCTCTCTCCTTTTTCTCATCTTCCTCTCTCTTCCTCCTCTGCTCTTCCTCTCTCTCCTTTTTCTCATCTTCCTCTCACTTCCTCCTCTGCTCTTCCTCTCTCTCCTTCCTCTCATGTTCCTCTCTCTTCCTCCTCTGCTCTTCCTCCTCTGCTCTTCCTCAATCTCCCTTTTCTCCTCTTCCTCTCTCACCCTTCTCTCATCTTCCTCTCTCTTCCTCCTCTGCTCTTCCTCTCTCCTTTTTCTCATCTTCCTCTCTCTTCCTCCTCTGCTCTTCCTCTCTCATTCCTCTCTCATCTTCCTCTCTCTTCCTCCTCTGCTCTTCCTCTCTCATCATCCTCTTTTTCCTTCCTCTTCCTCCTCTCATCTTCCCCTCTCTCCTTCCTCTCATTTTCCTCTTTCTTCCTCCTCTCATCTTCCTCTCTCTTCCTCATCTTCTCTTCCTCTCTCTCCCCCTCTTTGTTTCCCTCTTCAATGCTACTGTCTCTCTTTTCCTCAGTTCTTCTATTCTGCCCTGAAATTTATCATGTTCAGTACCAATGGCAGTCAAACAAGGTCATGTGAAATAGTGAGAGTATTATTCCTATTGACACTTTACAGTTTTTCACAATTGCTAAAAATACACTTTTGAAACCTTCTCCCATTTTCTCAAAACTCTAAACACAAAACCAAATGTTCAAACTTCCTTCACAAAACCAGACTCTTTTGTTAAAATCAAACACTCGCCCCAAGACTAATTCATCTGTTCTCAAAGTCGAACAATGTTTTCAGATCATATACACAGCCATTCAATATATAAACGCTTCAGAGCATTCATTAGACACTACATGAAAAAAATTGAGAACACAGCATAGACATATTTTGGTCAATAGTAAACACATTTTGCAATAAAAAAGTATAATAATCACAGGTTGTTTAGTGAAAATATTCAATACTGTAAATACCACAAGTAATATAGTATTGAATGTCTTTATAACAGCAGTGGCACACAAATGCAGTAGTCTACTATGCAAAAGCCAAATGACCAAAGGAAACCAAATAATGATATGTAGCGGACCCCTCCCGAATAATGGACCAAGCTTTACTGATGTTTCTGTAGTTTATTGAATCCGTTTTTACTCCATGAAATCACCGTAAGAGCTGCACAAACAATACAAAAGCACGCATTAACGACTAATCCAACACTCTCTCCTTAACTTTATCACTAGCATACAGCGAATGACACAAACAACAAGCACAACAAACAGGAAACAAATGAATACACAGACCGTATGCCTTTTCGGGGGGTGCGTAACAAAGTGCGAGTTTGTAGCCTGCAAACAACTTCGATGAACCGCGTGTTCCCTTCCATTACCTGTTTAGTTCCGTAAATAATAATAAGGTGGGACTTTTGTACCGTAGACTATGATACCTTTCAAAATAAAAGTCCATCCTTAATAAAACAGATTAATGCATTGCTTAAACTTATTAGGAACATCAAAAATGCATACAAAACTAGTTAGAAGATTAAACACAGCAAAGTCTGTTACACTCCCACCAAATTATCAATAGTACTTCAACATGCATAATTTTCAACCATAAATAATCCGCACTTATAATCACCCTTGTGTGAGTATGTATGTAAAGTAGAGTCCCTTTGAAGACAAGTTCACTCCGCCTCCAACAATAAGACCAACTTCTGAGCTGGTCTCTCTACTACAGAGACCTTGCTCAACCGTTCTCCTTTCTTGTTCAGTTTTTTGTCACCAAGTGCTATTGTGACCTTCCTTACTAGTCCATCTTGGCTAGTTACAGTGTCTATGATCCGCCCTAGTCTCCATTCATTTCTTGGAAGGTTCTCATCTGTATCCATGACGACATCACCAATCCGAAAATTCCTTTTGGGAGCATGCCAGCATTGCCTAGTAGAAATGTTGTGGAGATACTCTTTTTTCCATCTACTCCACACAGCAAAGTCTGTTACATTATAACATTACATGAAACAAAAAAATGTTGGCCAACTGCATAATCAAAGTCAATAAGAGATACATTTTTCTTGCTCTGCCTCCAACCTGTGCCATCGGTGTACTCTGAACTTAGTTATATTCTGTACAGTTGGTTTGATCACATCACTTGAAACAAGTGTGAACTATTTTGAGTCATTGGGTGTAAATGATGACAACTGTGTTGTAGTTGTGTTTAACATTTTCCCCCTGTGTTTACCATTTTACAACATTTTAGTAAGTGAGAAGTGTGTTTAGAGTTTTGCAAACTTGGAATTTGGAAATGGTGTCTAACTACCAGAATTTGTTTAAGGTTTTGCCAACAGTGACACTGAGAATTTGGTTCAGAGTATGGGGTTTAGTGTTTTAGCAATTCAGAAAAACTGTATTAGTGAATGATACGTTCCCAAGCTTTTTATGAGGGAAAAAACGATTGTAATGTGTTTGGGATGCTTACCTTGTTTGGGCATGAATCTTGCAATTTGGTCTTGAGAAGAGTGTTTTTATTCAAGCCAATTGCTCTCACCTCCTCTCTCACACCTGTATCCCAGGTTGTGCCTCCATGCCTCAGTGAAGACAAACCAGAGCCTAGCACTGAGTTCTGGGGTTGGGTGGAGAAAGAGGAGTAAGAGGAAGACGAGGAGAAGGACTTTTGCCAGTTCAGCCGAACTTCACTCCGACTCTGTGAAGTTTAAAGCAATATGGTTAAAACATGCCTGTTGCAGCTTTACTATGGTACGGATTATTATACACTGTTTATATTAGTTACTGTGCCATGGAAAGGACTCAGACCCTTTTTCTACACATTTTGCTGCTATAAACAATTGATAATTGAGTAAAAGAAAGTTGCCATCAATTTGAATACAGTAGCTGGTGTACAAACGCTTCTAGAAATATGTGCCAAATCATTCAAAATGAAAAAATATCTAATTTACATAAGTATTCAGACCCTTTGCCGTACACTCCAATTTAAGCTCAGATACAACCTGTGTCATTAGATCATCCTTCAGATTTCTCTAGAATTGTATTGGACTCTGCCTGATTTCAATTGATTGGACATTATACAAAAGCTCACAAATGAATATATAACGTCCCACACAGTGCATGTCAGAGCAAAAACCAAGCAAGGAACTTTTAGTAGACATCAGCAGAGCTCTTTGCTGCTAAATTAGATTTTTTTAATTGAATTGACACTGTTTTTGCTTGCTCTTTGAGGTTCAATGCTGAGTATTTTGCTCAATCTGGGTTTTCTTTACCAACTTTTCCCTCTGGATCTGTCTAGGTTCACTCCAGATAGCATCGTTGTCTTGCTTCTTCATGCTGAAAGCCTTTTCCATCTAATAGGTGAGAAGTTGACCATCACATCTCAATGTTATTAGTTTGTTGTGGAAATGTACCCATTGTGCTGTTTACTCTAAGCATCTTCGTCATTTAGCAGAGATCTTTAAAGAAATTTAACAAGCATTGACTTCGTCTTTAATAACATTCAATAAATAATAATTTACTGAAAAGCTTTTCAGAAACATACTTTATCATATTCATTCTATTTCCTGATTGTAAAACAAGCCATGGCTTGAAACACCCAAATACATCCTATTAGTGTCACAATTATTTGCCACTTGCAGGTTTTCACCTGTAATTTTCCTAAAGACTATGATTGTAAATAAAACAGGCTATATATCTGCACCCTAATAGGACAGGATATATATCTATGCCAACTTTAACAAGATAACAAATGATCTTTTAATTGCCACACTAAATGCTAAAGTAAAATATTGACTTATAACTCCTCACTGACAAACATTCTAAACAAATGTATGTTGCTTTTTAAGTTATCAGCATGCCAGTATTTCATAATGACATCATAAACATGCCACTCTAACCAATCACAAACAAACTTAATATTAAGTTGCAAGCAAAAAACAAACATTCACAAATATACCAGATTTATATACATTCTTTGTTACTTTTAGAATATAATTCCATTAATTTCTCATTTCACGTAAAATATCTTCCCTACTACTTAATCTTGAGATCACGGTATCTAGCAGGTATTAAGCCTATTAATTATTTAGCCTAACCAGAGCCGTAGAGAGACATTTCGAGAGAAGTTTCTCTCCATGGCTAGCACTTCATGCTTCTATACTCTTTGGGTTGGTTTGCAATTGGTTGCATTTCATTCTCTAATGGAGAAAGCCGTCTGAAGACCATCCGCGTCATTTTCAATTAGTTGTTTTTCAAATTATTATGTCACTGTGTTGCTTATTCGTTTTGTCCGTTATAGTTATGTAACTTCCTTTTCTTTCTTCAAGATCACCAGTTGCCGTGTGTTGGAGAGAATTAATTTCGCAATGTATCATGGGGAATATGTGACCTACGACATGCAACCAATTGCAAACCAACCCAAAGTGTATAGAAGCATGAAGTGTTTTTATACTCTGCCCAACTTCAGTGTCTGCGTGTGGTCACGTGATAAGCGTTTGCGTATCACGTGATGGGTGCTTGTTCACATTGCCAACTTCAAGTAAGGTACCACTAATGCCACGGATGCCCAGTGCGACGATACGGAAGGAATCCGATGATTTTTGTAATAAGAACTTTTCTAAATGCATAGTAATACCAGCCTCAGGTGAGTACTGAAATGCAAATTATTAGACCGAAAGAAATAGTAACTCGATATTATGATTTGGTAGATAATCGCATGTTAAATATACTTAAATACTGTCAACAAAGTAGACTTGTGTATTCGACCTGGTACTGTACACGTTGACAAACTTCACAATGGTTCCCATTCATAACCTGAAGTAATCTACAGTTAACGTTGTCGAAAATACATTCAATGCTATTACTTTGATAGCTCTAACAACTTCATAGCAAAAGGTTATATATGTTATATGTTATATATATTATACATATATTTTTAAACAGAATAGCGGCACCATGGATTACTTTTTATGGAGTTTTCGCACTATCTGTAGTTAGAAATTGAATCATCCATTTGCATTGCAAACATTTCTTGGATGCAAAGCTTTATGTCTCAATCAAAAATGATATAAATGAGACCCAAACTCTGTTTTTATCAGAGGTATTTATGTTCTCTATTTGTTTTAGCCCACAACAGGGTCATATGTTTGAATTAGTCAAGGGCTATGATACAGTAAATTGACTAACTGAATCAGGGTTTTTGAAAAGATAAACTAAAACGATACAGATTATTTTAACAGGAACACTATGAACTATAGCCATACCACATATCACTGCTGGCTCAATTGTTTTAGTCTGACTTATTTTTTTGCGTTGACGGTGCACTGAGGAGCATTAATGTGTGTTCGTTGCACAGTTTATTAGCATTTCAAATACGTACGTTATGAATGAGCATAATTTACATTATAATCTAATTGGTCTCCTGGAATTCTCTGCTGTTCCACAATAACAAGGATGATATACTACCTTTTCCAGTCTCATTTATTTGTAAGAGGTCCTGATGTATTTTGGAAAAAAACATTTTGTGTTTTTGAGTCTTGTCTTTCGTTAATGGGGTCTTACTATTTTGCAGCTTAATTTGTTCAAAGAAACTAGACATTTTTATTACAACCACTTTCACTGGCTTACAGAATTACTCAGGTAAAACCTGGTTTTATAAACAAAATATTTTTGTATACTACAATTGTCCTCCCAACCCTATTTACAAATGAGTCAACCTATAAGGTTGTGACCCTCTGTTTAGTAAAGCTGGCCCACAACCATGGTTAACAGGGGAAGGGACTGACAGTGAACAGTCTAACCAGTGCGTTGCTGTCATCACTCACTTGGTCACTGACATGCACTTGCATATCTAGAGATTTATAGTGGAACAAGAACAAGTCATTATTCCGTCAAGGCTAAGAGCCTGTTTACGTTACGACAGAATAAAACCCATTCATAGATAAAAAAAAAAAACATAGATCGACATATCTTAGTTTGCAAAATAATTTCCATAGTGTTTGGGTTTGAGACTTACCATGCAGTATTGTGGTGGTCAATCGCAGGAACATTGTGTGAAATGCATACACTGCACAGAAGTGTCTCATGAAAATGTTGCGTAATGTAAATGTGGCTAAGAATGATTGATTGTTTTATGAATACATTGACTATGAGTGTTGCCGTCATGACCATTGTTTGATTTTGCACTGTTCTAAAGAATCATCAAATGTTTTAGTTTCTTGACATAATCAAACTTTTAATTTACAAGTGCTGCGAGGGCGGAAGAGGACCCCTGTGTCTCAGCAGACGAGGGAGCTCAGAGGGTCCCATACGTTCCGATGATGCTGGAGAGAAGGGAGAGGGAGAAGAAAGACTGGAGGACAACCCTTTCACGCCAACTTATAAAGCGCTGCAAATGTAGCTCAGAGCGTGCCAAGGCCAAGGTTCGGGGTTTTTTCCCCATAATAAAATGGCTACCGCATTACCAGTTCCAAGAGTGGATCCTGGGTGACGTCATGTCTGGATTGATCGTGGGCATCCTGCTCGTGCCTCAGTCAATTGCCTACTCTCTACTGGCAGGCCAGGACCCTATCTATGGACTCTACACCTCATTCTTCTCCAGTATCATCTACACCCTGCTGGGCACCTCCAGACACATCTCTGTGGGTATATTTGGGGTGCTGTGCCTGCTGGTGGGACAGGTGGTGGACAGGGAGCTGGTCCTGGCAGGATACCTCACTGAGACTAACGGCAACCATTCTACCATGTGGAACGCCTCCGCCGCGGACCCAGTCTGTGATAGAAGCTGTTATGCCATCATGGTCGGGGCCACCGTCACCTTCACCGCAGGAGTCTACCAGGCGAGTGTGTGGAGAGAGAGAATGGTCAAATGTGTTATGCAAATATGTGTTTGTATAAATATAACTAACTTTAGTTTTGTCTCTCCCCTTGTAGGTGTTGATGGGCCTCCTCCAGGTGGGCTTTGTTTCGGTATACCTGTCAGACTCCCTCCTGAGTGGATTTGCCACGGGGGCTTCGCTCACCATCCTCACCTCCCAGGTCAAGTACCTCCTGGGACTGAAGCTTCCCCGCATCCAGGGCTGGGGCTCTCTCATCAAGACATGGATCAGCCTCTTCCAGAACCTTGGCCAAACCAACATCTGTGACCTGGTCACAAGCCTGGTGTGCTTGGCAGTGCTGGTCCCCACCAAGGAGTTCAGTGATCGCTTCAAAGCCAAGCTAAAAGCCCCCATCCCATTTGAGCTGTTTGTGGTGATCGCAGCCACCTTGGCCTCCCACTTCGGACACTTCAAGGAGGAGTACGGCTCTGACGTGGCTGGCGCAATCCCCACTGGGTTCCAGCCCCCACAGCTGCCGTCCTGGTCTCTGATCCCTAACGTAGCAGTAGATGCCTTCACCATAGCCATTGTTGGCTTCGCCATCACCGTCTCCCTGTCCGAGATGTTTGCCAAGAAGCACGGCTACACCGTGGATCCCAACCAGGAGATGTACGCCATAGGCTTCTGTAACATCCTGCCATCGTTCTTCCGCTGTTTCACTACCAGTGCGGCCCTGACCAAGACATTGGTCAAGGAATCTACCGGCTGCCAGACTCAGCTGTCTGGCCTGGTCACGGCCCTGGTGCTTCTACTGGTGCTGTTGCTCATTGCCCCCCTCTTCTACTCGCTACAGAAGTAAGAATGCAATTCTACTTAACCCTTAACACCACTTAACACTGGGGTTTGTCCGACTCTTAGCTACTAAACGTGTGGAACTCTTTCCGGATGATCCATTTGACATAGTGTGACAATTAACGTTTGCCGGATAATCAGGATTTTAATAAAATAACAGAATGAAAGATTTTGATTCTATGTTTTTTGGTGTCGTCATCAGGTGTGTGCTGGCAGTGATCATCGTGGTAAATCTCCGCGGAGCGTTACGGAAGTTCTCAGACATCCCCAGGATGTGGCACGTGAATCGGGTGGACGGCCTCATCTGGCTGGTGACCATGGCCACCTCGGCTTTAATCAACACGGAGCTGGGCCTGTTGGTGGGGGTGATGGTCTCGGCCTTCTGTGTGTTGGGGCGCACCCAGAGGGCCCAAGCCTCAGAGCTGGGCAAGGCAGGAGACCATGAGCTCTACCAGGACCTGGGCTCCTACAAGGGCTTGCAGACCCAACCCGGGGTGGCCATATTTCGCTACGAGGCGCCCATCTATTATGCCAACCAGAGCCTGTTCAAGAATGCGTTATACCGCTGTCTGGGCCTGGACCCGGTGAAGGAGAAGGCACAACGCAGGAAGCAGGAAAAACATGACAGGAAGCAGGGAGCTGCAGACGTTATGATAGGAGGAGAGGCTATGATCAGGGGGAAAGACACAGAGTTGACAACCTCAACCAAAGTCTTCCCTCCAAACCAAGTAAACTTCCACTCGGTGGTCATAGACTGCAGCCCGGTGCTGTTCCTGGACACTGCAGGGGTCAACGCCTTGAAGGAGGTGTGTAAGGATTACCGGCAGTTGGGTGTCCAGGTGTTCCTGGCCCAGTGTAATACCTCAGTGCTGGAGTCATTGGATAGAGGTGACTACTACGAAGGGAATGGTAAGGGAGAAAAGGAAACAGTGTTTTTCACCATCAGCGATGCCGTCCACTACACACAGAGCCTCTCATCCCAGAATGGAGACTGTCAGACCTTCTGTTAACGAGAGCTTTAACGGTTGTATTGTTAAACAACTGTATTCTGCGTAAAATCTACATATCAGTAAAATATCTATCAATTTATGTGGAATGTAACCGATATTCTTATAGTGCCTTATAGGAACATGTTAATGCTTCCAAAAGCATTACAGCAGATATATGTTTGACCCGGACGTAGTTTTGGATAAACGTGTTTGAAATATAGCTACACAGTGTAACACAGTATAGCTAGACATTGTTAATCTCACTGTCAGACTGTGGCCTGTGTGTTGTCATGCATTGTCAAGCTTTTGGCCAGGTATTTGTCACATTGATTCAGCACCCATTCTCTCCCTATATGTTTTGTTCTTGTGCAAATTGTGATAATGTTACTGTTGACATTTGAGTCCGTGTTACTTCAGGAAACACAAAGCTGCTGTCAGTAAGACAAATAATGATAGAGGTGGAGAGAGTTATCTGGTGAACGCCAAAAGAGATTGTCGGCCTCATACTGTAGCTTTTGAAACGATAGGAGATCATGTATGAAGAAATGTAGAGGTTCCCACATACGATTATTCTTTCTCGTTGCAGAGCATCAGAACACTTTGATTGTTTCTCTTGATCTAACTAACAAATGCTGACATGTTGTAATGCTGTTACTGTACATCAATGTGAATGTATTTGGTTTTTGGATATGCTATTACCATACCATACCTGTTTTTCTTTTAATACCTGATATTATTGAATGCATGGAGTGGCGCAGTGACCAGCGTATCCAAGCCAGCACTAATTCCCATTCCCTTACCCTGGAGACTATGCACAACCAATACTTACTGAAGTCATCACAAGGGGTTGTGTAATCTCCCCACGTCATGGCATTGTGTTGCATTCAAAGGTTTTTTGAGAAACATTGTGACAAGACCTGGTAGGCCCTCATCCGGCAACAGGCATGTCTTTGGAAATCTGCAGTTGCATCTTTAGTAGTGTTGCAAGGTTCAGGTGTTTGTTTATCAGCACAGGTCTGTCACGCAAGTTGGGACAGCTTTTGATTTTGCTCAGATTTTTCGGTGTGAATTTAAATCCAGCCCTCAATCGGTTGGTGATTTCTATTTTATTTTTCTATTGGCCATTGTTATGACATTTTGTCCCAACGAATTACACCATGTACAGTAAAGATTTAGATATTTATCGTGTGTGTGTGTATATATATATATACACATGATAGTGTGTATATATATATACACACACACCCACTGCAAGTTGAACCGTCCTGTTCCTCTATCAATTTTTTTTTTATAGAATTATTAGGGGAATATGACTGGCTGAAGGAATGTCTTGTGGCTTGCCCCATAAATGGTCTGTTACATTTCACTTTTAAGAAGAGCAAGAATATTCTCTCCTGGCACAAGCTGGTCTTTGCCACAACGTTCACTCACATCCAACCCATTTCTTTACGCACAGGTTTATATTTGAAGCACTACCCACCTATTTAGAATGACTGATCATTCCAACAAATCTGGTTGCTGTTGTATGCCAACCTTTCTGTCACCCACCAACCCTTTATTCATAAAGAATGTCATGATCCTAAACCTGCACACTCCATGGATATAATTGCAAGGGCTGTGGGTTACAAGTTAACATCCATTTTACTATTCTGGACACAATGATCATGCCCCTTTACTCCAAAGAGAACAAACAGCACTTGTTTCTAGTGTGCAGATATGTTTACAGTGACCAGACAGAGTGCCCAGCAGGAGAAGTTGTTGTCCTTTGGGCCTTGTCAGTGTGACCCCAGCATTGAATTGGAGTTTAAGTGGAGAGCTGTCAGGTAACGACGGGTAGATTACTTGCCATCAACCAATTACAGCCTTCCAAAACGCTGCTCAGGGATTCTACTGTTCCTTCCAGCAAGCTTAGGCCATGCCGGAAATGTTAATTCACTCAAACCTTCAGTTAGTCAGAATCCGTTAACAAGCAAAGCATTATTAACATTGTAATCAAATAGCTTCTTTGCTTTCAGGCGTTCTGATGAATGCTTCCTGCTTCTGTTGTTTTCTATTGATGTCATGCCTGTTGAGACCTGCAAGCTGGCAAAAAGTCATGAATCAAAGCATCTTTAATGCATAGATATTGTTCTTCACGTCTTCAATGCGCTTTATCACACTATGCAGTTTTTGGCCATTTTTTTTAAATATATACTTTCGAAATGTGGGCTCACTTAATTACTTATTTACTAGTGTGCCGGTTTCTATGATATTAACTAATAACTTGTTTAACTGACACACCAGGAACGTAAACATAATTATGTTTAATATTAAATTTTATGACTGAAAAGGTTCTGATCATTTCCATCCTTTCCATTGCTGTATACTGTATATTTATTTGACTAGAATTGTTATTTAGTAAATAATCATTGCTGGGAGGGTGTGGCTGTTTTCATGGTATGTGTAAAAAGGTTGATTTGCATATTTTAGACAATCATGCCAAATGCTTTGATCAGGGAAAGATCTAGTACTGGAAATTATGAATGTAAACTTTTCAGTGCCCCTGTTATCGTATGTTTTATAAAGTGCCTTTCTAAATATATGCATGTGTATGTGTATATATGAATGCATGCATGAAAGTATGGTGCTTTGGATAAGTATCTACTAAATGTAATGTATCATTATTGTAATTCCAGAGGTTTCCTATATTTATATAAGCTGTGAGTAAATGTAATTTCTTAAACCAGACTCTGTTCTTCGTTTTTGTTATTTATCCCTTCCTTCAGCATTTTGATGCAAGTAATTTTTGCATAACTGTTGAAGATGCATATCGACATGCTGATTTCTATGTGTGCAACTGAGACTTTCAAGTTTACGCTCTTTAAATATTTGTATGCACTTAATACTTTATGTACCTCAACACGGTCATGGCCAAGTGATAATGAGACCTTGCCCCAGACAACTCTTTAATTCCACTCCTCTTCAGACCTTACAGACAGGCTCTGTTGTAAAAGGTGTATTTCTGGGTGTACTGGGGAATGAATACATCACTTTATTGGTGAGCACAGCGTCCGTGTTCCGACAGTATGGCTTGCAAAGGAAGTTTATCCCACACGTATTGACTTACTTGGTTTCAGGAAGGGGGCACTCGGTCATGTCTCGGTGTCAACTTTGGCCCACCCGTATTTTAGTTTAACTACAACTATTAAGTTTAACTAACTTAGTTATGTGCATTGCATTCTTTTCGAGTGTTTCGGGCGGCATATCTAGCTAGACCTTGCCGTGCATGGTAACCTGGGTTCAGACAAGATGCTTATGCTTTTTGTCAGATTTCTAGCCTGCATTGTACCATGTTTTGACTGGAAGGAAAGCCCACACAATGGACCATGGCCACACCAGTCAGTACAAGACAACAAGCCTCTCGTCTCTCTTTGATAAGGCTTCAATTCAATTGGTATTACCTCTATAGAGTTTTCAGGCTGGATATCTTCAAAGCACATTCCTCTTTTAGACACTAGTCTAGCTATGGCAACTCTAATAGAGTTCTCATCGTATTGAAACAGTAGCCCAGGTGCTTTATTTGAGAGTCCAGGTGCAGAAGTGGCCTTAATGGGAGAGTGGTTAAGCTCACAAAATATTAACTAGAGGTTGTCAGAAGTCATGTGCCGAAATCTGAGAAATTGAAGAAAATGTTTAGCGTCAATGCTAAGTGCAATGTTTGGCTACTTTTGTGGAGCACACTACAGTACTGTAGTCTGCGCAATTTCGCCCAGCAATCTTCTATGCTTTATCGTCAATGTCAAAAAGATAACCTCCTTCTCTATGTATTTTAACTGGCTAATGTTATGCTATGAATTGTGCATCAGTTTGACTAAGAGGTAGGCACAATATCTAACATGCAGTTTTAAGACAATGTTGTTTTGAATGTATTTCTTTCTCCTACTTCTTCTCCCAGCATTAACACACATGACTATCTATTTACAAATATGCCTTTTACAGCTGGGTAATGAAGAAAAGCCCAATGACCTAAACCATTAGTTCTTTTTAGAGCCGTCCAAAATGGAGCCATTGCTATGGAAACTCACACACTGATCAGAGTTCTGGGATTAAAAGGAGGGAAAATATTTCAAGAATTTATTTACATTGAGGGTTCTGCCTTATCATTGGATAGCATACCTAACACACCCTCAAATGACCCCCAGCCATCAATTTGCTTTCTGATTTTGGTGAATTATAGTTTGTGCTAAATGGTCTAGAGTTCAGTCAGTACCTTAGGCCTACCAAGGTGTACAAGACGAACTAGCTAGCATGCAAGTAAGCTTGCTGAAAATCTACGGCACTATGAGTTCAGCAAATGAGCCTGAAGCACAGGATTCAAGCCCAATGCAGATGAGCACTGCTACTGTACAGCTACAGTATTTAACCAGTCCATGAAACTCTTATTATATACAGTGAATTTAAATGTTGTATAGACGTCAGCAATTTTATTTGTAAAAGCACATGTAGGTTATGTGAAACAGATTTCAATTTTTTTTTCTAAAAGGACTTTGTCAACAAATGTGAAAACAATATGCATTAAATACATAAAGTGCAATTTGCACTTCATTTTATGTTTTTTAAGGTTGTAAAATGGTTTCTTGACATTCTTTACAGTGGTTCCCCCACAGTTTCATTTTGAATGTCCGCTTAAAAATCTGCGACACTTAATTTATGATTGCGCAGGATAGCTGATAAACCTTCTCCTTGAAAACTTCTGTCCTGTTAATTTTCAGATCAATCCTAATTTGCTCCTGATTCTAAGTTAAAGCAGCTAATCAAGCCCTTTACTGAATCAATTATGCTATGTAATGTTACGGTTTGAGTGAAAATCTACAGGTTGATCTCTATAAAGAGAATTGAGAAGTCCTGGCTTACATTTCCAACAACTTGAAGATAATTGTTGTGGGCGCACGTATCACTTTCCACCAGCAGGAGGAAGCATCGCCACGCGGATCTTTAATACACATCAGTAGTCTGGCACTTCAAACTGTCAGTTTATTCTCATACTAGAGATCACATTTGAAGAATGATATTCAACCAGGGCTTTTTAAGTGAATATGGAATGAATGTTTCCTCATTGGAAAAGGTGCTAATAAGTCCCGTTGGTCTCCTGCAGATGTTGGCATGGACACTCAGACCTAAATATCACACACAATGTAACCCAAAGTCTTCCTTCTGCTTGGTTTTCCATTAAGGACACTGGTGGATGAAGTAAATACACCTTTTTCCAATACCGCATTGGTTATCGAGATTCCAACGCTCCGTGAAGATCCCATTTTTGTTCTGACAGAGAAACCAAGAATGAATGCATCTGTCAAGGAGCGTGTTGTCCACCTCTGCCCCTTTGCCACTCCCAACCTCCTCTTCCAGATACTTACGTTGATGACATCAGCAGCAGCCAGTGTGCATGCATGCATGACTGTCTCCTCTCCCCTCTGTGGTGTTGTCTGGGTCCCCAGTCTCATCTTGGTTCCTGGTGCCAATTGGGGAGCCTGGACCAGTGTGTCTGTGCCGAGGGAATGGCTAGGACTAAGGACTCAGCATTGATTTCCCCCTCTAGGTTGCATGGGTGACATGCCCCATAATGCAGTCTAATTGTAATTGATTAGTGGTGGTAAGCTGCTTTGCCCAGCTGAGCTATGTCCTGGATCATATTCATTAGGCACGGAATGGAACAAATAGACAGAAACAGGGAGCAACCAATAAAAAACTATTGTTTTTGCTTTATTTTGGAAACCGTTTTTGCTATAGAGTGCTCTAATGAATACTACCCTGGCCTGACCCTTCCCCTCCTGGGTCCTTCCCAGACTGTGATAGGATTTGTGACTCGGTCTTTAGTCCAACATCATATTGGCTGGTTCCTTATTACGACAAAAACAATCGATGGGCAACAATGTCACAGAATACCAACAACAACAACCAATTGAGCATGGCTCAGACAAAATCCAGCAACACTCAAAACTCCAAAACTTGTCATGGCATGGTTACAGGAAATGGTCACATGATAAGGAATCATTTGTAATTGTCGCCCATTTCATGGCCATAGGCTACAATGTACATTATATCTTCACCATGTTGAAATAAACATAATATATGCCGCAGGAAAATACAATTATGACTGTTGATAGTCTGACTGTTTTAAGAACAATGTGGGTTGTTCTCAATGGAGGGTCTGCAAATTAAGTAAATTATGGGTTGTTTATCTCCTCAACCTCCGTCAGCAGAAGATCTCTGTGTGGGATCACTGTGGAGGATCACTGTGGGGGATCACTGTGGAGGATCACTGTGGAGGATCACTGTGTGGGATCACTGTGGAGGATCTCTGTGTGGGATCACTGTGGAGGATCACTGTGGAGGATCACTATGTGGGATCACTGTGGAGGATCACTGTGGAGGATCACTGTGGAGGATCACTGTGAGGGATCACTGTGAGGGATCACTGTGGAGGATCACTGTGGAGGATCACTATGTGGGATCACTGTGGATGATCACTGTGGAGGATCACTGTGGAGGATCACTGTGTGGGATCACTGTGGAAGACCTGTGTGGCTGCCCCCTGCGTTCTTTGGTCTGGTAGTGACATAGTTCACTCCTCTGCCCGCCAGACTGGACCTCAAACCGATACCGCCAAACTTACCATACATTCTTGCCAAACATTTACGGTTACTCATATGCTATATCTACAGTACAATCTTTGGGAATAAAAAACTACAGTCATTACATTTCAAGTGGTTCATTCAATAAGATTACAATGTAAAACAAGAACATTTCATAAGTCTGGTTTATAAGAACATCCTGTACAGGATGTATTAGTGTGTTTTAGTTCAATCATTATCAAACAGTGTGGAGGAAGGTGCAGAGGAGGTTGAACCAAGACGCAGATGCTTCAAATAATCCACTGCCAAATGTAATCATTGGTGATTGCACTGTAAAGACATCCATCAATTTGCAACAACCTCCATCTGTATACTAATATTGCTGTTGCTGGATCAATTAAAAGTAAATCATCTTTGTACCTATTTGTGTTTATTAGAGATAACTCAATAAGATATACAGTCAACACATTTCATGAAAATAAGTTCTCCCATAACTGACATGACTATTTATTGCCAACACGTCTTCTAGACTCTGTCAGTCAGCCCCACGTTCCTAACCGATTAGAGTCAGGTAAGTGAAAAGGGGAATATACTTGCTATAATAGTCTCAGTGACTAGATACCAGTCATTGAAACTCTTATCCACAAAATATATTGTTGTTATAATGATGTAATATAATGACAGAACTGAGTCAATTTTCCCAGAGTCAAGTTTTTTAAGAGTCTTAATACTACGTATACAGTTTTAGAATGATGAACTTAGCATTAGGATGGTTAAAGCGTGTTTAAGCATTATCTTAGCACCAGCTCATTTGTGTGATACAATGTGTACAAAAGATCTTGAATTTTGGTATATTTTTCAGTTTCTGCAAAAAAATGATATTGTAACCGTTAATTCCCAGTTAAGTTCAAGGATGTAACAATATTAAACAATGTTGAAGAAAGGTTTTGTAACGATTCCCTCCCACAGCACCGCCTGGTGCTGGAGAATGTATGTCGAACACTTTTTCAAATGAACGCACCCCGGACTCACGTGACTGAATACATGCACCTGTTCCCACTTTGTGATTTGTGTGTGTATATGTCCCGTTGTTTTGTCCCTCTGTACCGTTCGTTGTTGTATTATTTGAATTGCATGTAACACGTTACGTTTGCTGTTTTACTTTAGTAACTCGCTGTTTCTTCCAACGTCTTTTGTTTACCTTTTTTTCACAGTGTGTGTATTGTGTTTTTTATAGTAAAATAAATCCACATATACGAAGGAATGTTTGCGCATGGTTCGTTGTCTATCCGCCAACGTGACAGGTTTATAGTGGTTACTGTCTGTTTCTTTATAATGTGGTCAATAAATGAAAAGTAAATAGTTGTGCAACAGTTTTTATTTAGTCGATATTATAATACATAACATATCAAAAACTCCAAATGGTAAATCAACATGTGCTACAGTTCTGTACTGGGCAGTAACAATTTCTTGCTGAATCAAATCTCAGTGCTCTATACTGGCCAGGCAGCCTTGATTAAACAGCTTGCTTGTGCAAAGTTTCCAACGTCTAGCAGTTAACCTCTATAATCCATGTTAACACAAGCCAGATAAACATAGCCAATATTAGCAAAACTGTGAATTCCAGTTTTCACCCTCTCATGTCTCCTTGACATTTATTAATTGCGTGCTAGTCAACTGTGACAAACTAAGGAATCTGCCCATTGAGCATCTTCTAAAGAGGACAGATTGAATGTTTCTGGAATCCTAGAGTGCAAGGCCATTCCAGTGGTTTGGTGTTATGGGTTGAACAGAGCTATTCACCCCTCTACTTAGTGATGCGCAGTTGTTCCATGTATTTCCTCCATTCCAGAGCTAGCACACGTGATGAGACTTGTCAGCTAATCAAGCCCATTGTTAGTGAATCAGGTTTGCCTGGTCAGGGTCCCGATTAGCCCGCACCGAGTTTGAGGGGATAGTAATCCGGTTTAGCCGCCATGTCACCAGCACAGCCTTGCAGCAGATTGGGCACCTGTAAATTGGCTCAAAACTATTTCAGACGGGGAGTCCACTGCTTGCAGGGAAGATGAGGAGGAGACAAGTCAGGTTTTTGTTAAGTGGCAGGATTCCACAGTGCTGCTATTGTTGTTAATGCCAATAATAACTGTTAACAAGGAGAACATTATTTACATGTTTTATATTGAGTTTTATGGTTGGGACCGATTACAGGGCCGAAAGTGCCTGATGAAACTTTTGGTAGTAGTAGGTTGTCTTAGATTGTAACATAGCATATCTTTCAAGCAACAACACTATGTTTTCATTGACTATTTTCATTTACTTTTGTAAGATAACCCATCTAGCTGGCTTTCCTTAGTACATGAGAGATTTCAAATCTCTCATGTTTTCAAATTGAATAATACAGACAATGCTTGTTGCTACCAGTCCTTGATAATTGTTACATCTGGTGCAAGGTCATGAGAAAGCTCTTCATCTAGCTATGGCAACTAATTATAGAGAGATTCAATACACTATTGGACATTTGTACTGCTAAAGCCAATTATTTATGATGTAGCCAGTAATAATGAATACGTATAAAAATAGCATGTTCCTTTCAAGCCAGTCATATGCACGTCAATGGGTTTACAAGATCCTGAATCTTATGATGAGCCCCACGTCATTGATGCCACAAACTGCTTGACTTCATTAGACCCATCTAACCTCTGCTGTGGTGGTCATTCCTAATAGCCTGTAAACTCATTCCCCCACATTGCACCACTCTAATGCACATGATCTTCAGTGCAACACAGCTAACTTCCTCACAATGGACTGGAAAACAAGCTCCTTTTTTGGAGAAGTAAATACCTTTTGAACAATAATCTCTTAACAGTTTCCATTCCTCCTAATCTCTAGACTGAGAAATACTTAATCCTCTGTCATGCATCATTGGAGCTTATTGGACAGCTAATGACTTGGATGTAATCAATTCTTGTAGTAAATGTTTAAATGTTAAGCAAGTCAAGCTTAAAACCACATGTCAAGCAACACAGTATCCATGGGCAACCCCGGAGTGTCATTGATGCCTAATGGCACATTTATCAAAATATCATGACTTTTTGCAAGAAAGAGATGATACCCTCTCTATATGATTTCATAAGACAAAGGATTCCATATATTTTATCTATCGTTCCTATGGCTAGTCAAAGTGATCCATCTTTTAATTCTTCAAGGTTGGTACCATTCTTTCCCCCTGAATCCTTATTACAATACAATTGACCTTCACTCTCCCTAAATAAATAAAACAATATTTCTTAGCATGAAGTCCACGGAAGTCCAAATGAATCATTTTGTCTTTGTAAATTAGGACTAATACATTCACATCATGGACATTATAATATATCACATTTATACAGTTAGCTAGGTAGCCTAAATCTTAAACCTGCCCATGATTCACCTCAGTGGTTATCTTCATTATATGGTTCCATTATTTTTAAGACTTAATTTCCGATCTCTTTATAAAAGTTTATCAGCTCCATGCAACACAATTCAATGTAACACAATGACTCTGGATATAGCCCTGAATTGTGATAATTAGGGGTTCACATGCTGTTTTTGCTGGTGACAGTTTGAGCTGTTGCTATGACTACTAAAACTTGACAGAAAAAAAATGGAGGAGATAGAAACCGCTGATAAACTGAGAGATAATTGTTTGAGGAATTCATGTGACCCCAAAGAAATGCTCCTTTTTGGCTGTAAGTGATCTGGGGATATCAACATGTTTTATAAACTTCATCCTGTTGCAGTCTGCCTCTTACTCATGTAGTTGGGCGACTGAAAGTTTTCCACCTAAAAGGTTACTGAGTGTGCTAGTATGAAAATGACTGCAAGGGAATATAACTTTTGTGATTAATAAATGCATATAATCTGAGTCAATATGTGATTGTAAGTAACAATAATATGTTGTCAGTCCTTTGTAAAGGTAGTTAGTTCATTTATGGCAAGCCTGGCAGTATAATGTTATGTGTTTCTGGACCTACCCAGGACTCGGGGAAACTCAGGACTCTAGGATGCTGAAGTCTGGTCGCTTAGACTTGATTATATGCGTGTAATTATCAGTAGCCCAATGAACACGATTATGAAGATGAACGAGGAATGCCGTTGTAATCCATAACTGAAACTAATATGAATACACCACACCTGGTGTTTCAGATCTTTGCAGAAGCAAATTTGATCCAGGACACCTGATTAACATCACCATGGGTCCATTGGTAATTTGGTGGGGCCAGATGCGCCTCTTCATTCAATTATCATAATGTGATCTTTGGAGGGGGAGAATAGCCCTGGCATTTGGTGAAGTTTAGTCAATGGAATACGATCCATTGCCTTGTCCAGGTAGCTGTTGATATCAAGGTCCTGCAGAAGCATCAAGACAATCATAGGGTCAGGCCTTTTCCTCCTCTAAGTTTTTCCGGAGAGAGGGGATACTACTTGGATCCTGCAAAGGTCAAGGATGTGTCTTGACCAACCGCAGTAACCCACATTAACACATGACTCCTGCTGCATCTAGAGTTGTTGACCTTCTGCCCCTTGTCCTTGCCTCTTCACAGGTGCAGTGGAAACCACCAGAGGTAAAACTGAACCAGTACAGTAATCACCGTTCTCATAGCGGGTGTAATCGCACACTACACTCTCAAACACACACACACGCCCATAATATAACTGACTAATAAAACATTTTGAAACCCATACAGGTTGAAATGCAAGGCCTCATTCACCAATGCATGTGTTTTTTTCTTGAATTCGTTCTTGAGAAAGAGCCTAAGAAAAGTCTACGTCAGATTCACAACATGTTCTTAAACCACAGAATTGTTTGCGCCTATGTTCTTAAGATGAATCCCATTACCTTCTTGAATTTAGAGACCATGTGCCAACTGTTCCATATTTACCCAGGTAAACCACATAAAAGGGCATGAGACAGCCGGGAAATTCCAAAGAAAAGCTGAAAAAGAGGTCAAGAATGCCCAAGCAAAACAGTCTAAAGACAGTGGAGTGCCGAAACCCAAGCGTAACAAAAAAATGACATAGACATATCTAGACGGTCCTCAGCATCATACTGTCTGACTGTCTAATGACTGTCGTAAGGAATTCCATGGGCATCCATGGATAATAGGACGTAAAAAAGACGTAATCTGGATGGAAAAATGTTACTCTAAAACCTACATATATTGTTCAGCATTTATGATGCTTTCACAGAAGTGCAAGTCTCTCGTGCCATGTACACTAGTGCACCCCCATACCATAACGGATGCTGGATTTTATACTGTGCTCTGAAAAAAAGCTGGATGGTCCCACTCCTCTTTAGTTCGGAGGAAGCGGCACCCATGATTTCCACAGACCACAGAACAGTATTCAACTTCGCATTAGTGAGCCTGGGCCTAGAGAAAGCATTGCCATTTATGAAAGTTTACTAGGTATGGTTTCTTCTTTGGATGGTTGAGTTTTAACTTGAATTTGTGGATCCTGCGATGTACTGTGTTCATAGACATTGTTTTCCTGAGGCCATGCAGCGATGTCCACTACAAAATTGTTTCTGTTGTTAAAGCAGTGCCGCTTGCCTGAGGGCCTTAAGTTCAGGATCATCCAATATTCGTTTTCACTCTTGTCCCTTGCGTACAGAGATTTCTCTGGATACTCTGAATCTTTTAATAATAATGTGTACTGTAGATGATGAGATCATCTACCCCAAACGTTTAGCAATTTTACGCTGTGATACATTATTCTTGAATTATTGCACTATTTGCCTGCATAGTCTTTCACAGAATGGTGTACCTTTTCCCATCCTTACTTCTGACAGACCCATGCTCTCTGCAATTATCTTTTAAACTTGTTCGTAAGCAAGGTAAATAGAATGAGAGAACTTCTGTTTACCTGTGTTTACAGTCTTGCCTGTATATTCAAGAATGCAGATGAGATGCACTGATAATCATTTTTCCTTTGTAGTTTCAATATGTAACTATTTATTTATTATTTCTTAACACTTTTAGAGGTGGGCCTTTATGCGATGGATCAGGGAACTTGGGCAACTTCTCTGAGCTGAGTGACCCACAGAAAGAACATTGCTATGGTAGGTTGGAATTAATCTTAGCTTCCCTTATCTGATAATGGTAAATGCTCAGTCTGCCCTATGACTCAGCTCAGGAGTTAACACACACAAATATACACACGCACACACACACACACACTCACAGAAAAATACACCCACCCACCCACTAATGCACTCACTCATGGATACACCTTCACATAAAAAGTTCACTCTCAAATCAATCTAAATCTTTTCACTGCCAGGTAATCAATTGTACCAGCTCAAAATGTCAGATGGACTTTGCTTCCGGAGACGCAACAAGGTTTTTTACTAAGCAACAGCGCTAGTTCAACTTTTGATGCTAAATCCCTTTTATTTGCCAATTGTTTATTAATTAATTATTCCATTTTAGGGATAGAATTACTCAATTATGGGCCCAGGCGATGCGGTCTGAGTCACTGCCTTGTAGTACAGCTGCGTCATTGTGGGCAAAAGTTGAAATCCTGGTTGTGTGTGGGTCCTGCAAAGGGCTTTGCAAATTGATTCTGTGCCGGATAGAAGAATGTCTGTCAGTGTTGCTAGCTTCTTGTGGTAAGTTGAGTGCCTGCAAGCTCAATCAGCATGAGATTGAAAACATGAAGTCTTACATGTTTATAATTAAACCAGCACTGGCTCAGCTTTTTATACTAAATCCCAAATGTCATTGTCTTGATCCTTTTGTCTCCTGAACCTGTGTAGAATGAAGAGTCTGTATGACTAAACAATTAGTTAGGAGACCTGTTATAACATAATAATTGACCAAAATACATTTGTATGAATAATATCATATCACCAAGTTTAGTAAAAACATATTTTTAAATTGAATGTGTTCCAATAGGCTGTTAAGACACTAATTATGATGCTTATTCTGACAATATTTATAAACAAATCTATAGACTGAGCCCAATCTTAGAAGTAAGGATACAGAACCTAATGTATGTGCAAATATATTTATCATGGACAGTTAAGCAACCCTAAAGTAGATATTACAAATATTTTGTGTTATTCCATTTCATTAAAGCTAGCTACATTTTATCACATTGTTTTTACATACGAAATAGACACCAATTTTAATTCAATCTGGCAGTGTCTGCCAGTGTTGCTGTTAAACTGGCTACCATTTCCAAAATAAAAGGAATTATGACTGTAATTTGTTTCATATCAATACATTCATTTCACAAACCAGAAAACTGTAATGGATTCTAAAATAATTTAATGTGTTAAGATAATGAATTAGTGCTGGGAATAGTTTCATGTCCCTCTGAAAAGGAGTGAGAGAGATACATCTCTGGTCTGCTTCTGCTGATTAATACTACCGCTTGGTGAGTCCTGGTGACACTGAGCATATTGAAGGAGGCACCTTGAGTTATTCTTGCCTGCCACAACACACACAGCGAGGGGTCTTTCAGGGCAAGAGGCAAAGTACTCTATGAGCAAACCTCCACTCACAGCTGTGTCTGAGACACACACATCAACTGGCTATCTGCAAAGTTGTCAGGAATTGGGTCTAGAATGTTTCTATGCTGCGTGTTGGTAAACCTAACCCCTTCACTGGGTTTCAGAGTAATCATAATAATATAAGTATTAGGTGGCTTACTGTATGCAATTGTGTATTATACAGTGTAGTATTACAATCTGAAAACAAAAAATACTGTTGACAATCTATAGCCAGACTTGAAAGTTGTAAATCCAACTTAATACATTGGTGTACATACTACAGTGAATATCTAGCTTGAGAGATCTTAGGCATTTTTCCAAAAGTATGAGCACAAATAGCTGCAAACATACGTGGAAAGCAAGGGACTATTCATATTGATGAGCATATCATTTACATACACCTCGGAAATCACATTTCCAAAAGGAAGGTATCAGCCCGAATCAAACAGGCCGTCTTACAACATTTCAGAAGTTTGACAGTCACAAAACTAGCGTCTTGTTGTGATTTACATAAACTCCTGCTATGTGCAACTGTACCTTTATAGAGACTAAGTTCCATTTAGAGCTATTCTTATTTTGAGGCTGCATATACTGTATCTAATATCATTATAGTTAAGTAATATGGCATTTTTTAACAGTTGAGTCGAGTTGTGTTAGTGATGTCATCTCCTCTAAGACATTAGAAAATAGGACAAGGACAATGACATACATCGCATACTTACTCTTTCAGAAAGGTTTTATTATTTGTTGCTACTAGTTTTGAGTAGCTCAATGTTTGAGAACATATGTTCTTAGTTTCACTTTTGCTGCATATTGTTCCTTTAACCTTCACCCTTGTCCCTTTCCTTAGAGACCAGACAATTATTGGAAAATACATTCAGATTTTTATTAAAATGTAAAATTATATATTATTGGCCGAATAGGTGGAATGCCCTGCATTAGGATGTTCACCCTTTAATGCAATTCTTCAATTCTTTAAACCCTTCCCCTCTTTAAAAAATTCCTACAACTTCTATGGCCAAATATAATATAATTTCTAAAGAACCAAAATTACTGTCAGAAAATCCATTCATTTAAACCAGCCCCTGGAAAGCCTGCAATACCTGACTTCTTCACTAGTTTCTTTTGACTGACACAGTGAAAGCAAACCTGATGAACAGCCTCCAGGTAATTCTAATTCAAATCATTGTACATGTTAGAGACGAATATGTGCACTACCAGTGAGAGGATGGGGCCCACATTCAACAGGTACCCTTCCAAAATATCTCCAAGAGCCACAAGAAAAAGTATAATTTATCTACATGCCAACCCAAACATAACATCTGGAGATATGCAGACCTCCTTAGCTGCAACAATAAGAACACTAAGTGGATATGGCATTCAGGACACCGTTGCTTGGATGAGGCCTCTTCTGTCCAAATAGAAATGCCTGTCTGAACTTTGCCAGAGACCTGGACAAACCTGAAGGTTTTTGGAAGTCCCTCACCAGGACAGATTAATCCAGAATGCTGCTTTTCCTTCTCTGGACCTGGTTGACAACACTTCATCAAGGAAACCATGAATTCTGAGATATACCAGGAAATTCTTAAAACGGAACGTAAGGCCATTAGCCAAGCTGGACCAAAAATGGGTCTTCCAACAAGACAACGACTCAAAGTATTCAGGCAGAGCTACCAAAAAATGACTCAGGAGAAATAATATTTATGTTTTGAATTGGCCTAGTACGTGACAGGATCTGAAGAGGCAGTATATGCCAGACACCCAAATCTCATTCGTCGATTTCTGTGAAGTGTAGACAAAAATAGGGTTTTCATACTTCTAAGCAGAAGTGCATGTTTCAGAAAATACAGAAGTGTTTAAAAATAAATTGACTGTCCATATTGTATTAATATATTTTCAGTTGTAGTGTTTAGTAAATGTGCTTATTGGCATAATATTACCCTATAGCTTCTTGGGCTGTCTGTTGATGGGACTGGAGATGAAAACTAGGAGTAAACATTTTGTTTATGGAAGGTACATTAAAAAAGCACTCAGGCCCCATGATCATCGATCTTAACACTCATTCCATTTCAAAAGTCCAACCTTGTAAAAAAAGAATTGGTTTAGAAGACCAAACAGGATTGCCAATCGATTCTAGCCTATTAAAGAGAACGGTGTACAAGCATCCTGCAGCACCCTGGCGCCATATTTTAATTTGGATAACTGGCGATAATTTGGAACAGGGGGAGGTCACTTCAGAGAGGATGAGACCATGTGACTGGAGTGCACCTTTAAGCGGCATTCTTTTGGTACCGTGGTAGTACGCATGTCTTTCAAGTGTGATGCCTTAGTTCCCCCAAGTCCCCTCAAAAGATGTGTGGAAATATTTAGCAGTGGCATAGAAATGATGAAATAAGAAACTGGCACGGTGATACTGTAAGTCATATGTAAAAATAATTTGGCAAATGTTTTTTACTATAATGCTTTTAACTTGTTACTATTTGAAATAAGAACCTTTTAGTTGAGATGGCGAAGTAACTATCACGGTGTCAGATTAATGATCTGTAGGTTTCAAATGCAAACAACTTATAGATTCTCCCTTGTTTGTTGGCCAAATCAGAGTATTCATTGTTCAAAAAAATAATACATATTACAAAAGCTGGATAAACACACACCTGTCTATATAAGGTCCCACAGTCGACAGTGCATGTCAGAGCACAAACCAAGTCCTGAGAATTGTCTGTAGATTTCCGAGACAGGATTGTAAAGATGCACAGATCTGGGGAAGGGTAATGAAAAGTGGCCAGGCGGAAGCCACTCCTCAGTAAAAGGCTCATGGCAGCCTGCCTGGAGTTTGCCAAAGGTCACCTGAAGACCCTCAGACCATGAGAAACCAAATTCTCTGGACTGATGAAACAAAGATTGAACTCTTTGGCCAGAATACCAAGTGTTATGTCTGGAGGAAACCATCTTCCAACAAGGACAAAGACCCTAAGCACACAGCCAAGATGACAAAGGAGTTGCAGCGGGACAGTTCTGTGAATGTCTTTGAGTGGCCCATCCAGAGTCAGACTTGAACCTCATTGAACATCTCTGGAGAGATCTGAAAATGGTTGTGCACCGACGCTCCCCATCCAACCTGATGGAGCTTGAAAGGTCCTTCAAAGAAGAATGGGAGAAACTATCCAAAAATAGGTGTGCCAAGCTTGTAGCATCATACTCAAAAAGACTTGAGGCTGTTATTGCTGCCAAAGGTGCTTCAATAAAGTATTGAGCAAAATTTTATAAACATGTTTATTTTTTTGTTCTTAATTTCTGAGAATCTATTAAAAATATGTGATTGTCATCATGGTGTATTGTGTGAAGAATTGTGACTTTTTTTTTTATTAACTCCATTTTAGAACAAGGCAGTAACATAACAAATTGTGGGAAAAGTAAAGAGCTATGAATACTCTCCGGAGGCACTCTACGTCCCATATACATTCCTGACCTAGCTGATGTAGAAAATAGCCCTGCGAATATTTAATTATCTGTGGAATCTGTTTGGGGTCATTCACCAACCCACTGTCCTCTCTAAGGGCATGGATTGCATGTCTCCATTTCCTCAGCCTTTCCGTCAAGGTCTGCGATGGTCCAAGTGGACGTGTTGGTAAGGTAGGTAAGAATAGGGTGCCCTGATTGAGCTGCAACAGCCAACCCAGTAATACAACAATGTATAGGGTTGATGGATTATGTTGATGGTTATTAGTGCGAATCGAAAGTAGCACCTCAATCAGAATTTGCACCATCGGTTTTGCAAATGGAGGAGAGGACGGAGCCTGTGAAGTCAATATATTCAAGACCACTACCACTTCTTGTCTACAGCATTTGACAGTAAAATGAACAGACATTCAATCTACAATCTTGCTCACAAAAGTGTAATAACAGAAAAAACTGCATTCAGGGATTAATGTGAATATCAGCAACATGCCATGGGAAACCAATGTGAAATGTTTAACAACCTCTGACTGGATGACCACAAGACATTTCTTTGCAGTAGTTCCAAAACCAAGTCTCACTGGCAATCTTCAATCCCCTGATGAAATACGCATCCTTCCTTTCCCACTGAGCAGGATATTTTTGTCCAAGATACTCCTCTCTCCACCATTGACCTTTGCCTTGTTTTGCTTCACATAAAGACCACTTTGTATATCATAGGTGCACCACTTCTGGGCAAAAAACAACAACTAAATATGAGAGCTCCTGTAAGGTCCATGGTTCAGCGAGGAGCTGGGACAAACAAATCCAAGACATTTCTCTGAAGGTTTACGTATAGTGCACCTGGCTTTACTGGAATGCAGTGATGTGATGCATGAACTTTGCTTTGTTTGTATGCTTTCTGACTCCAACAGATTGGAATCATTAACTTCTAAACATGTAATGGGCCATCATAGCTCTCCCAGTACAACAGGTCTCATGGCTGCTGACTCTGAGAGACTTACCCAACAGGCACACAGTTTTGCTTATAATGTTATACCATGCTCAGTGAACCATGTTTTCGTATCTTCTGTAAACGACTGTTTTGGGTGAGAATTCAAGTCCACCGCAATTTTCTGGGTTTAAACTGAATTTGACTTAAGCACTGAATTTGTGTAGCATAAGCTACACAATCTACAAAAAATTTGGGTCGGTTCATATTTCTTTTTTTAAAAAGCCTTGTTTTAGACATCTTATACAGTCAATTTAAATGTTTACACTGCTCACAAAAATACAGGCAACACGTAATAATCTCAGTATAACACTATAAGTCAGTTGTAACTTCAGAGATATCAATCTGTCCAGTTAGGAAGCATTTTGGTGCAAATGAAAGTGACAATAGATGCACTGGAAAGGCAACAGCAAGACATCCTGAGGGTGACATGAGAGCCCAACCTCCTCTAGTGGGACATGTGCTCATAGCCTAGCACCTGCCCAACTCGATTAGCATTCGCCAGGGAACACCAGAATTGGCAGGTCCTTCATTGGCGCCTTGTTCCCTTCACAGATGAGAGCAGGTTTAACTTAGCATGTGACAGTCGTGAAAGAGTCTGGAGATGCTGTGGTAAATGTTATGCTGCCCGCCACATCATCCACTATGACCGGTTTGGCAGTTGATCAGTGATGGTCTGGGGAAGCATATCCCTGGAGGGTCAAACAGACCACCACATGCTAGCCAGCGGTACCCTGACTGCTGTGAGGTACCAAAATGAATTCCTCAGAACCATCATCAGAACTTATGCTGGTCCAATGAGCCCTGGGTTCCTATTGGGGCAGGACAATGCCTGAGTATGCAGTTCCTGGACGACAAAAGTGTGAGTTTGAATCCAAACCCCAATCTGTTGGGATTTCCGTTTCCTTTGACCTTTGTTATGTCATTTTGTTGTCATTGAATTACACAATGTACAGTAACGATTTTGATCTTTATAATATGTCTTGTGTGAATTAAGTGTTCCTTTTATTTTTTGGTGCAGTGTACATAACTTTATGTAGTAGTACATTAGTATTGCAATATTTTTTATGTGACAACATGAAATAATGGTGGCCACACAAATAATGGTGGCCACACCAAATATTGACACTTTGGGCTCAATTCTGACATTTTCACTTAGGGGTGTACTCACTTTTGTTGCCAGCGGTGTAGACATGAATGGCTGTGTGAGTTATTGTGAGGGGACAGCACATTTACACTGTTGTACAAGCTGTACACTCACTACATTGTAGCAAAGTGTCATGTCTTCAGTGTCGTCACATGAAAAGATATAATGAAATATTTACAAAAATGTGAGGGGTGTACTCACTTTTGTGAGATACTGTACAGAGGTTACAAATATAAGAATATCGGAAATATCTGAAAAAATCTTGAAGGTAATCAATGATGATGAGTACATTTAGAGGAATGTCAAACAAGCCCATTTATCCCTCAGAATGTGGAGGAGCACATGGATGATTGATCAGTGGCTAGCATAGTAACTGGCCCTTTCAACCAATCCCATTAGCGCCTTTTCTCTTTCTGGCTGTGTGAAGGTCTAAGACATGCATTGGATGAATTGCCCTGTTTAGGCCCTGTTTTTTTCCATCTCTTGGCGCAATGCAAATTTGTGAGAGTGTCTATACAAAATCAGACAGAACTGTGTCTGTCTTTTTCTGTTCTAGGATAACAAAAGGAACGTGTGTGTGTGTGTGTGTGTGTGTGCGCGCGCAAGTCAGCATGAATGAGATTCCATAAATTTGAGCATGTCTGAATGGCAATCATATCTTATCTGAAAGACTAAAAGTCCTCCATCTTGTACAAAATGAATCAGTCCAAAGACCAACGAGTCAGATTGCTGTCTAGAGCAGGACTTTACCCTTTGATGTTAGAATCTCGGTTTATGCTTTCTCATCTCTCCAGACTTTCATGCAGCAATGAATAACCTATTCATTGTAGTTCAGTAATTTGATTTCAGGATGCTGATTGGCTAAAATAATTGGTGTATCAAAAAAGTACAAACCTGTTATTTTGAACCCTGTGAGCTGACCGGCTGAAATCTTTGTGAACAGGTCTATAGCAGCCATGCTGGGTCTCAGAGGTGGGTGTATGGACAATAAAGTTCAGCTCAGGTAGGCACCAAGTCTTCCCTATTGTGTTGGACCATAGAACAGACCTTGGTTGGGGTACAATGGCAATTTTTTCCTCACACACAGGCCTCAAACAACCAATGGCTCTTCACAGTATACTAGATAACATGTTACTAACATTGTAACACGGTGGTTGACATTGACATTCACTAATGGACTGTCACCTTGCCGAATTCCGCACTGCTCTTTTCACATTGACTAAAACCAGAAGCATTTGCCGCTGCCGGCCTGTACATACAGTGCCATTTGAATTAATGTATTAGGAATAGAAATGCCTTGCAGGCCCATAATACATTAGGGCCTCCATTCGGGCCCAGCCAGACAGGCGGCTCAGAAAGCTGTGGTGGTATCAGGGCTTTACCGGCTGATGTGGCCCGTGTGTCTGAGCTGTATGTGACCTCCAACTGCATGGCTGTTGGCGTTAGCCCTGGAGCAAGGTGCTCTACCTAGTAGGCTTTGTCGACACAGAAAATGCATTTGCAAAGGACTTGGACATGGGACCATGGTTAATAAAAGAATGTTGTTTATAGATACCGAAAGTAACCGAAAACCACCAATGCTCCAGAACATCCCATAAAATAAACTGTTACGGTTATGTCTTTGTGGGTAAAAAAACACGAGTGTCATTATATAAAGAAATGGGCTATTTTCCCTGTTACAAGCTTAATATAAATAACTATCTGAAACATAGGTGAAGTACAGTTTATGGTATGAAACATTTCGCTAATATCAATAAAATGTGTTCTGACACTGACCTATTTTAGCCACTAGTTAGATCAGGATTGGAAGTTTGACCAAGAAGACTGTTGGTGTAATCCGATAAGTATACATTACATTAAAAAAAGAGTGTAGGTGTCCAGCAGTCCAACACACTGCTTCCAGTACATTTATAACATTGTTGAATGGGTTCAATTCCATCATACTGCTATTTCAGCAAATCTTCTCCCCCATCTTGCCCACTATGTCTCCTCTATCAATGAAATCATGAAATGCCACAAAATAATCTCAGTTAGTAGGAATGAATGTACCGGGCTCAATGTAATACATTTCTCTGAGTTGAAGTTGATTACAAGTGTTGTAAAAGTGTTGGAATCTTCACATTTACTTTGTATGTAGTAAAGTCATTTAGTTGTTTGGTCCATCAGGCATGCTTCTTAGCTATATTACGTTTTAATTGACCCATATCTGGTTTACTAGAATATGGTCTATGCCAGTACCCTCAAAGTATGCTTCCTACTTAAAACAAATGGCACGTCCTGTTGTTAAGAACAAGATGGGAACAAGCAGTGGAGCATGTCCACATGAGGGCAGAAGGGTATCTTAAGAGCGCTGGGCCAGTAAACAAATGGTTCTAATCCCTGAGACGACAAGGTAAAAACTATATGGTTCAGACTCTCAGCAAAAATGTTTACCCTAATGGCTCCTAAGTTTTTGCTGTAAAAAAGAAAGTGTTCTTGGTAAAGAAAAAATAATAATGAGCTCTGGATTCTGATTTGATGGTTCAAAGTAGGGTAGGTTTTCAAAGTGTGTCACGCCTTTCCGAAGTGTTGCCGGAAACAGGAAAGATGCAAAAGTAATTTTAAGGCATGTTTATCTGACTTGCCATATGGTTTAGGCTTAGATCAGTGGAAGGTTCTATCTAAAAAAGGCATTCAAGGTGCCCAGGAGCTCCATCACTAAGATTACCTAGGGTTGGGTAGCTGGCCAAAATAAGTAGGCAGTCAAGAAGTGCCTTAGTGAGGCAGGTAAACAAGAACCAAGGCTGGAGAGCCTGTCAGAAGGACAACAATCTCTGTACAGCTCTCCATCAAACAGACCATTATGGTAGGGTAACTAGACGGAGGCCACTTGTGAAAGATTCGCTGAGTACAAGAGGAAAAAGAAAATCTGATCTGCTGAGGCCCACACTTAACACTGAATACCAAGCACTTTGTCTGGCAAAAATCTGCCTTCTTCCAACCCTATGATGAAACATGGTGATGGGAGCAGGATTACTAGGATTGTTTTTTGCAGCAGGGACTGAAAAACTGGTCAGGATTGAGAGTATTATGAACAGAACAAAATACAGAGGTCCTTGAAGAAACCTGATGCAGAACACACAGTAACTCAGATTGGGGCGAATAAGAATCTTTCAGAACAATCACATAAAGCACACAGCCAAGACAACACTGCAATTTTTGTGCACCGTCCTTGAATCGTCCTGCTGAATTCCCACTGAACCTCCATATTGTGACCTAAAGATGGATGTTCACTAATGCTAACCATCAAATCTGGCAGATTTTGTAAGGACCTACAAGTGGAAAGAAACTCTCAAATGTATGTGCATTAAGCTGGTAGAAGCATTCCAAAGACAATTCTATGCTGTAATTGTTAACAAAGGCTCTTCCACAATGTAGAAAGAAAGGGTCACATGAGACATAAAAAAAAAATATTCTCAAGAAACAATATTTTTGTTTGCATTTGTCGTTATTGAAAAAAAAAAATCTGAAATTACGGGGTCTGAATATCTTCTGAAGACACCGTAAATGATTCAATAACTGTACGTACAATCATATTATCACAACACGAGAAACAAATATCAAAAAACATTAAGCAAGCAAGCCCTCTACATTCTGAACTGCATTCGCAATGGAAGCATTTCAAAGTCCGGGCATAGTGGACACAACTCAACTCTCAGTCAACAATGTTCACAATCATCATTCTCAAAATTATAAATGTTGCGTTTAAGATGTAATTCTCTAACCACCTACACTGCCCAGATGGTGTTTACAAAAATGTCAAAAGTCGGAAATGAGATATCAAAACTTTAGCAGTGTAGCAACCTAATTTGAAAGACTACTACAGCAATAGAATGAACATATCACATGCCAATACTCAACCAACTTAATGGTGAATATCAGGTGAATGAGAATATCTGGTCCTTGTCAAACAATATTTTCCTTATGCAGTTTGTAAAAAACGATTGCCTCTGAGAATGAAAATATTTGTATAACTGGAAAAACGAAGAGAAGCTGAAGTGAAGGGTGTAATGGTTGAAACCCTATCCACGTTAAATGGCCGTGGTAAAAGTGGTCATAGTTGCATTGAGAGGTTGAAAAAAGTTATATTGGGGTAAGAAAAGGAGCCTTTGTACGTTGAATTTGATGGAAAGATTTGTTGGCCATTTGGTGAGCAGCATCCACATTCCATTCACGGTTAAGAACAGACTGTTTCCTACGTTAGGGCACGAAGCATTAGGATAAGTGTGGGTGGAGACAGTTGAGAGGTGGATTACTGAATGAATAATGAGGATAACACAGACTTGGACTTGGAGTAAAGTATTCTGCCACACAGCAAGGGACACAGTTGGATCTATCATCAGAAAGAAAATACAAATTAGGACATTTTCGACCCTCTCTGATTCCCTACACCTGAGCTGAAATCAGTCATGGGACACCTAGCAGGGCAGCATACTGTTCTTTAAAAACATGTCCTCATTCTTGTCAGAACATGCTGTGCTCTCGGAAACTATTAACTTAACTTTTCCACTTTTTGATATGTTATTGACTTAATTCATAACTAAAATCCCATTTCAATCTACACACTAAAACACGTTTTTCTGTTTACTGTGCCAATTTATGAAAAATAAAGTACTGAAATATCTAACGTATATACCGGATCTTTTGCCATGACACTTCAAAATCTCATGTAAAAGCTTCATCATCCTTGAGTCTCTCTAGACCTTAAATGGAGTCCAATCAACACAATTCAATTGATTATACATGATTTAGAAAGGCACACACCTGTGTATACAAGTTCCCACACAGTGCATGGCTGAGCAAAAACCAAGCCATTTAGCCCATGAACCACTCTGCAGACCTCAGAGATTCAATTGTGTTGACACACATGTCTATAAGAAGTTATGATAAAATTGTTAAATCATTTTAAGTTCCCAGGAGCAATGTTGGATCATCACTGTGAAATGGTAGAAGTTTGGAACCACCAATACACCAAGCCCTGGCCACTGAGCAAAAAGTAAACCGCAAAGAAGGGCCTTGGTCAAGAAGGTGACCAAGAAACCTTCGTTCACTCTAACTGATCTTCATAGTTTCTCTGCACACGCAAGAACCTGTCAGAAGGAGAGACATGACTGCCGCAAGTTTTAATTGAAAGAAAGGTCTGAATGCCAAGCTCTACGTCTGGCGAAAACAAGGAACCGCTCCCATAGCAAGTACTATCCTCATGCTAAAACATTGGTGGTGGGAGCATCATGTAATGCATCTCAATGGCTGGAGCAAAGGGTTAACAGAGCAAACTGCAGTTCATCAATGCTTCCCATCCCATCTAACAAAGTATGAGAGGATCGAGATTTATTTTTTTTAACTGCCCAAATTAGCAGACATTTCTGAAAATGTACTTTCGCTTGATATTGAAAAAAAAAACACTTAACACAACAAAACTTGAAAAAAGTGATGGGGTCTGAATATGTTCTCAAGGCATTGTAAGTAAATACCTTCCGGTAGGTTTTCATTACCTATCAGTGATTTCTAATTTTCCACATGGTTGCAGCAGGTCAACAGACGCCTGGGCTTAGACCTGGTGTCTGGGCAGCTGGATCTTGAGAATGGGGTCTGCCCCGTCCTTTCTGTCTGCTTCTGCCCTCCTGCCTGCCACCTGGTCTAATGCATCTCCTCCACTGCAGTGTGAAAGTGGTAAGGCCTGATACCTCCTTTCAGTCTGTTTACAGTCAGCCTGGAGAAAATCTCGCCACGTCAGAGACACAAAATACAAAATCAAATAAATTCAATCCAGGTAAATTACACACACAAGCACTGTAGAATACCTATAGACGAATCAAAAAACAATAGCTCAAAAGCCATTGCACTTCATTGATTGGACAACTGTTCACATTTGCATTTGTTCTTTTGAACTCTAAATAAAGCAGACCTGCCAAACCTGTCCAACTTTTTTGGTGTACCAGAAGTGCACAGCATATTGGATATTCAGCTTGCTCACGTAACACTGAACTGGCGTTTTCCCCTTACCCCCACTCTACGCTTGTGGGTGCGCTGTTTGGGAGACTGGTCACAAATATACTTTTTTTCCCAATCTAGTCTATAAAACTTTCTTGACGGCGTTCTATTTCTTTTATACCTTCTAGCCATTTTAGATGGTTTGTGTTTTCAAACTGCAGGCTTTGAACTACCCTAACCCTGGTCTTCTATGCAAACATGTTGGATATAATCTTTTTGCAAGGTTGGGGGTTGATGCTGCTGCAGCACTGGCTTTTTCTCTCAGTTTCCTCACTCATCATCTGACATAGCTTTGATAGATAGATTTGCTAAATCAGCCGCTAATTATGTTATTGCATGGGGCCTATGCTTACTATTCTTCATGAACACATGTATATAGACCAACATTATGGATCGCAGCCAGGAGCGTACAGGTCATCTGGTGAACTGCCTTGCCGCTATTCATTTTGTGTAATTTTTCCCAGAGTGATCAGAATATTGTGGGCTGCTCGACCTGACTTCAATTTCCCTTTTCCTGTTTCTATCTTGCTTGTCTACACCAGTGTTTCCCAACCTTTTTTGAGCCACGGCACATTTTGTACATTTATAAAATCCTGGGCCACACCACCAACCAAAATGACACTCTAACACAGTACATATTAGATTAGATGACCTTTATTATAATACATATAGTTAATACTATAGTTTTTTGATGTATTTATACTTAGTGGGAAACCTGGGACTCTTTCGATGAACACAAAAATGGATATCCTGGCAGTAATGGTAGAAAGACACACACGAAGCTCTTCCTCAACAGCTCTCAGTATTTCTCTGTTTTTAGTTTTTATCGCAGTCAAGCTTGAGAAGCTCAGCTCACACAGATATGTGGTTGAAAACGGGCAAGTCAAAACAGCAAAGTTTAGCTTTAAACCACGATCTTGTTTCAGTTCAATGAGTTCCTCTTGCTCCTTTAAAGTCATGTCCTTTCTAGCAACGGATGCTGAGCTGTATGGGTCCCTAACCCAGTCAAGGCATTCTGTGAAGGCTGAATAGAAATAAAATGACAACTTCTCCTCAAGGAATAGTTTTTTCTTTGCCATCATGAAAAACAGTGTTGTTGTGGTCGAGATTTGGAAGGTTTTTACTTTACAGAAATACACAAACAACATGTCATTCTTTGCAGCTGAATGACCCCTACATCATGAAAACCGTGGGCTTCTATAATTAATAATTCCGGAGATATAAATAGAAATGTAACAGGTGCGCCTTTCTTCCCAAAATTGCCTCTAAGAGGTTTCAGTCCAGGTATGGAAGGCTTCTACTTTGCAGAAATACATAAACGGCATGTTATTCGTGGCATCAGACTCTCCCCTACAACTTATACAGAACCGTAGGCTTCTATCTTTAATATTTCCGTAGATATGAATCAAAATGCAACAGGTGCGATTTATTTCTTTTATTTTGTTCGTGTTTTTGTGGTCGAGATTTGGAAGGCTTCCCCTTTACGGGGAAGCCGTTAGACACGTTATTCTTTTCGGACAACTGTCCTCTACAACGGGAAAAAAAACGTAGGCTTATATCTTTAGGCAATCCGGAGTTATGAATAGAAATGTATCGCCATGATTTATTTTACGTAATTTGCATCAATCGGTTTTAAAGGGTTATTAATTAGGTGATATTAGATCATTTCCCACGGCACACCTGACGATCTCTCACTGCACAATAGTGTGCCGCGGCATACTGGTTGGGAAACACTGGTCTACACAACTGCTACTCACATGGATCGACCCAATATGTTAATATCGACGGGGGGGGAGTAGTGACCCATGCATAATTGAATTTGTCCAACATTTTTGCAAAACGGGATTGGTCAATATCTTAAGTATTTTTTCAATTTGCTGCTTTTCTAACATACATTTGTTGTTGAAATGGAGAGGAAGAGGAAAGGTACTGCCGAGAAAGTAAGAGAACAGCAGATGATGCAAAATGCAGCACAATAATGGAGATGTTTTGACAGCCTGTTAAGTATGCTGCTGACAGAGCTTCTCCATCACACAGGCACTCAGCCCAAAGGGGATTTTCCTGTCATACTAAAGTCTTGTAGTCCTACAACAGTTGATGGAAAACGGCACACATGATGTCACACTTAACTCACTAGCTTCCCAATAATTGTATTGGTGTTATAATGTTATTTTAAGATCTAGCAAAATGCTGTTGGTAAATGTTGAATGTGTGCTAGCTATCTAACCAAAGCATTGTGTAAATGAGTTACTGATCAATGTAATTTTCTGTGAATGTAATACATTATTAATACTCTTAAATACATACATTTTGTTTTAAAATAAGTTAAAACTAGATTATAGTACAGTCAGCTTAATAACATATAGTATAGTCAAAATATAGTAGGCTAGTCAGTATAGTAAATTACGACGATAAAGAGCCTGAGAAAAGCTAGTTGATAAATAAAGGGTGAGCTAAAGAGTAAAACACCAGTGGAAATAGTAGAGATGCCTTCAGTTCTACAAGGCAGGAGGGTCCAACAGTCGTTGGTTAGCTTACTTCACAAGACCATTATCAGAAATGGAGGCAATTACAGGGATAAGTAGCAAAAATGTTGTGTCGCGTTAACTTCCACCGAAGGAACGTTCAAACATTTTACATTGTCAAGTCAAATTTAAGTATTGTTAATTACTATAATTTACAATTACACGGTACAATTACAACATAATAAATGTGTTTTGCACAGCTTGTCTGTATGTTTAGTCCATTTCATGTACACGGTTCAATTGAGATAATTAACTACAACGTTTTTCTTAGCTATGTCTCCATAGTAAAGGAACGGTGTCACCTCTAGAACATGGCAAATCACAAACCCAGCTCACAAGTATTGGCTTTTTAGATACGATTTATAAAAGCAAAATATTTTTTTGAAAACATTAAAACTAGTCAAAAGATTGCACCGATACAGACATCAAACGGTCTACAAGCTTAAGTAGGCTATGGCAAAGAGAATCTGAACACTCTTGGCTTTAACCCTCAAAAGGCCAGCGTTTCAGCCCACTTAAAGTTGCCTATTGTATTTCTCGCAGCGCATACATCATTTCAGATTTTCGCAATGGGTACAATCTCCAATCATATGCAAAAGAATTTTAGAAGGCATGCCTTTGACAGTCTTCCAAACTCCCGATTCTATTTGATGCCAATATGTTTATATTTATTTTCGAGTGTCTGTTTGTAATGATCATTTACGCCGATCATAAATACAGTTAGTCACCAATTGCGAGATCCTCGTGAAGTTACGTGGAACATCAACAAATGCGACAAGTTATTTTTCGCATTTGCCTTTAATTTCTTTAACTAGCAAATGCTACAAATTCAGTCCACCGAATTTTCCATATTATGTTGGATACGCTAACGTTAAAAACTAATTCAGGACTAACGAGCATACGAAAACAATTAGCTGTAGGACAGGAATACAATATTACGGTTTACCATCTCCCGAAAGCTACAAAATGATAGTATTTTGGACAGTGTAAAACTTTTTACAACAGGGATATGTCAATGTCAGGGGTGCCCAAACTAGGGCCCGCGGAGAACATAAAATATAATACAGTTTGATATAATGCAACGTTACTTTCGGCCCACGGCCCTCAATCAAGGTTGATTTTTGTCCCTTCATAGGAAAAAGTGTGGGCACCCCTGGTCCATGAGTTGACATCGCGTCACCACAAACAGGAGGCGCAGACACGGCGTCGAATAATGATGTCTGATATAATAAGATTTAATCAACCCTTAAGGCAACTTTGTAACCTCCTCTGACCTAACCAGATTTGGGTTAATTATACCATTAACTGTATGGCTGTGAGCTGTGGTATAATTCAATAATGGGCATGGGTCACTACAGAGATGTGACATAAAACCAGCTAGGGAAATGGATATAATACATTATTCAAGGGGATCGGGTAAGGCGAGCTTCATTAGTACATTTGGGGAATTTAACAAACATCCTATCAAGTGGCATCCTAAAGTTGTGTATGGTTACATTTAAATTATGCTAATCAAGGGCACTGAAAGGAAAACACTGGCATTGCAAGTGCCATGCTTTGTCTGAGCTACCCGGGACCTACATGTCCCTAGGCCCATAGTGCACTTAATTCTATCGATGTGGAGTGAAGCATCATTCAGAGACAGAAAGACATAAAGCCCATTGGCTAGTTCTTGTCCCAAATTCAGGAATCAGGTTGTTCTAGCTGATAAATCAGTGTAGCCCACAGCCATATGACACAACTAAATCAATGGGGTTGGAGTCAGAGCTGTGAGAGATCATATTGCTTTGGCATCACTTCCTCGATTGACAAGAGGACTTACACTGTTTTATCAATGTTCTCAAGTCTATTAAATCATTTTATTTATTTTCTTTCTGTGGCAGGCCAGACACCACAGTGTTGGGTAGGGACATGGGTTTTGGTGGTGACATTGGTTTAAGTGGTGACATGGGTTTGGGTGGTGACATGGTTTTGTGTGGTGACATTGGTTTAAGTGGTGACATGGGTTTGGGTGGTGACATGGGTTTGGGTGGTGACATGGGTTTGAGTGGTGACATTGGTTTAAGTGGTGACATTGGTTTGAGTGGTGACATTGGTTTAAGTGGTGACATGGGTTTGGGTGGTGACATGGGTTTGAGCGGTGACATTGGTTTGAGTGGTGACATTGGTTTAAGTGGTGACATGGGTTTGGGTGGTGACACTGTGTAGGGTAATGACACTGTGACAGCTCCACTTTACTGTCTGATTGATATGTTGACACATTGTGTCTAGGGTGAAATACTGTAGCTGGGAGTGGTTTTTAGGCAGCCAAGATCCCACAACCCTTTGTGTTTGTGGTTCCCTTGATAGAAACTCCTAAAGCACATTTCAGGGTGACCAGGCAGTTCTAGGAGGCAACACATGTTGTTTGGTAAATTAAGCATGGTACAATGTAAAATGTTTAACATGCATGACCAGAAAGGGTTAAAAAAACATTTTAAAGTATTGTCCATCAACACTGCCACCATGTACATTTGCTAAGATCTGGTACACTCATACTATTGGAGAAGGTCTGGTCAAGCTGCAAAGGTCTAGATGGATAAGTCAGTCAGATTGGATTCTGCATTAACCCCATTACCATCATATCATTTCAAATCTGAAGTGATGAAATACAAATATCTTGATGTTAATGTACTTTATGGGAATTTACTGCATATGGGGGTGGGGGGGTCTGCATAGTGGCAACTGGAATTGTAAGGTATCGTCTTGTCTGCAATACAACTACAAAGACTTTAGCCAGGTACCAGTCCTTTGAGCCTGGTACTCTGGAGGTGTGGGCCAAGACCTCATGTCCTAAATTAGGAACAGAAGACAAGGAAAATGTAGAGAGCACATTCTTTAGATTTATAAGGATTTACAGTAGTGAACAAGAACTGACCCCACTACCCCAGCAGCATAACTCTTGGGGCTGAGACTGGTGAGACAGGCAAAACCTTTTTGTGTTTTAAAACATTAAGGCCCCACACTACCCAAATGTCATGAAATGTCCTTTATTGTGACAGCCTGTTATCTGGCTAGCCAATGGGACCTAACATAGTAAAATGTTTCTTACTTAAAGAATAATTCATTACTGTTTTAAGTTATGCTATATCACATGTTATTATTTGTATGTTATATTATTATCCTATATTCATATTTTCCTTTTTTTGTCTACGTGTTAATGGAAAAAAACATACAGAAGCATTACGCAAATGTGCCTATACACACACACACAAACACCCACACTTATTTATACATTGCTTCTTGATGAAATGTTTCACGGAAGAGAAACTATTTGATGTTCACAAGGGATGTGCTGCTAGTTAATAGGTACCCTTTGCCTCAGCAGAGTGAAGCAGAAACCAGGGACATATATATGAGGGAAGATGTGGTTGATTTTAGAGTTTCATTTAGCTAGAGGCATAGTGGGTTGAAGAGTTTCTCAGAGCCATAAGTGGTGATGACAGAATATAACTGATTGACTGGTTTGGCACTGTGGTTCATGGAATTGGATTTTCATACTACAGTGTATCCTCAGGACTGCTTGCATGCTTCCAAAGTGTCCACTCTAAAGCAAGCATTTTCCTTCCTATTCATTTGAACTTTGAGTCAGTGTAAACTATTCCTGTGATACAAACTTCATAGATTAGATTTTATATAAAAAATACTTGAAATATAGCAATCAATTGTATTATATCTATAACAAAATTGTTATATTCAGTCTTCCAGAAAGATTAGAAACTTGGTCTTGTTTGGTCTCAACCATATGGTATGTATGGTAAAACATTATGGTCCAATGACCTGTATGAGGACCTCAGAATTCCTATTGTTGATGTACATGAGTCTGGAAGAGGCATGTAATTATGGTTTGGGGCTGCTTTGCTGCCTCAGGGCCTGGCCAACTAGTCATCATTGAGTCAACCATGATTTCCTTAGCTCAAACCTCCAAAGAAATGACTTTCCAAGCAGTGTCTTTTTGTTTTTCACACAATCGTATGTTTTATTTGATTATATTAAAACCTTTATGAAAAACACAAGATTCAACAAGTGTGTTCTCTACAACACATTCTGTTTCTGTGGGTTTGATTTTTATAAATGTAAATAGGTGGACTATATTTGTGTGTGAGCAGTATGTGTTTGATCATCCTGCTGATGCATTTTTACATTATTATAAATGTGTGTAAGCTGAGAGGATGTATCAGTCTGGTGGGTGTGTAACAGTTGACCAAAGCTTACTTGTTGCTCTTTTAACACAGGAACAAACATACTCATACCCACTGTGAATACCCTAACACCTAAACTGTATTTTTGCCCTCTAAGCCTGCAAACTACCATTAAATACATACAGCCAGAATAAAAACAATGTTTTATATTGTTGTACCTTCCAAATAAACAACCTGCGCTCCGCGCTTGGATCCAGTGATCCTCCACTGTGTGAATTATTACAATTGCTGCATGCATCCGATCATTGATATGTTTACATTTCAAGGAACATGTAAAGACAGGCAAATCATACTTAACTTGTAAATGCAATAATCTAGCTAATGACGTGTGATCTAGCAATTTCATTGACCATGTTCACCCCTCTGCAATATGTCAGACAGATGGAGAGAAACAGGAACACATAGGCTATTTACATTTAAGCAGATGCTCTTATATAGAGCAAATTACTGGAATAAACAGGTTTAAGTGACTTGCTGAAGGGCAAAACCACACACATTCCTCAGCTTGACAGCTACAGCATTCAAACCAGCATCTTTTGAGCTACTGTCTTGAATATATTCATTTACTTTGTTCCCTCCTCTTTCCAGTCACAGGTGTGTATGATTCTTGCTAAAATAACTAAAAATAAATAAAGGTAAATCATGTATTTAGTTCAGTGGAAATGACTGAGTGTAGAAAGCAAGCAGAATGGGGCTAAATACTAAAAGTATGTTTTATGTCACAGGTAGATGATGTTTCTTTGAATAAAGAGCAAATAAAAGGAGACCTGGGATGGCAGAGAGTCTAGCTTTTAGAGCATGTACAATGTCTAGCAGCCGGTGGCAAACCATGGCTATTAGACCTAGGCCTTCTGTGGGGGAACATATGCTATTAAATATTGTATCAACATTATTAATCAGGAAAAACCCTATAATCTCACCCAGTAATTAGATGTATGTGTCCCACATAAAGTCTGGCTGTAATGCAAGAGAATAAATGTTTCTTATCAAAAAGGCCTTATCCAGAGTATGAACGGAGAGGAGCTTTTGTATAAATTGCCTAATGAGGTTGGAGCGCTGAGCGTTTAAATAGTTTGCATAGCCACCGTTATTGCCTACAACTTGCAGTTGAAATGAACATGGCGCACCATTGAATTGAGCTTGATTAAAGATTATTGGGAGTAAAGACGTTTACTTTATTGACATAGCCTACTCTGATCTGTGCTTTGGGCTGTAAGACAACAGTAACCTAGCGTAAAATGTCTACAAGGCACACTGATCAAGGCTGTACTAACATAATCTCAACAGTCAATACCAACGAAAGTTACCCAGTGTATGCCATGTAGGCCATATAGAAAATATTACTAGCCAAAATAAATCACTGGATGTAATAAGACAGTAGCTCCAAACATGGCAACATAAAACACATTTCCAAATCGAAATGTACAACTATTACTTCCCACAATTAATGGCGGGACATATCATGTACCCACATAGAAGACTGACATCCAATTACGGTACCTTGGAACGCAGACCCTCTGGCACAGCGGTGCATTGGGAGGCAATGCCCCCACAGCTGGTATACTTTGCCCCCTAAAAAAAGTTTGTGGAAGATACTTCCCAGTACTGTACCTAAATAGTTACTGTTGGGAATGTAGCTCTCTTGCATTTATTTGCAAAAGCGATCAAACATCCCGTTCACTCCCATTCATTCTTTGAAGCAGTGCACTTTTTGGTTCCATGAATACCCAGAATGTACCCTTTGACAAATCTACCAATCTTCCCAAGAATGCAAGATAACTCAATACTAAAAACAAGACCAAGATAAAGTAGTTAAACTCTTATCTTGAAGGTAACATTTTCACAGCATATAATATTGTTACATGTTATTAAAACAACTTGCTTTTAATTCAGAATGTCACAATGTTAGGCATAGTAGGGATGGACATATTAACAACATATTTATACATCCGATCCAAAATGGGGGTTTTAAATAATGTGTTGTTTTTACTGGATGTGGATATAGAGTATGTGCTGCGTATGTGGCCTGCAGCGGTCCAGCGTTTAGGACTGTTGTCTCTGATAAACAAGTACTCTGTACTAAATATCTCCTCTTTCCCCACTTTCCCATTGACGAGAGAATACCACGTGCTTGAAAAAAATAGATACATGAAGTTACTGTTCTGTCAGAACGTCTTAGACTAGAAGGCTAAATAATGCAGTGATCACCAGATTGTTTTTGTTGCATTCCTTAAAGAGATTGAATGCATTACTAATCTAGTTGACACTGTTACGTGATGAAACACGGTGCATTTTCTGTCTGTGAGTTGAAATATTAGATTTGACTGATTTTATGGAGTCATTAATTATAACACTTCTGATGCTTTAGGTCAGGTCATGCATGTTTAAACAATAGCCTATTTAATAAATACTTTAGGGCAAAAATTTGTGGAAAACAGAGTACTGAAGTTCACTTCCAAACAAATTAAACACCATTTGTCAGGCTTGCGTGTGAAATATGCTTGGGAAATATCTGACACCATTTTTATCTGATTTTTTCAGATCAGATAAGGACAAACTTGAGTCCCAGTCGGATTCAGTATTGATTTTCCTGAAAATACTTGTTTCTGAAAAACTTATTTTTCAAGTATGTAGCTAGCTTGGTAATTGACTAAATGGAGTAGACAACACAATAATTGCATATGAACAAGGTTTTTGCTATAAGTCACTAAGTAACTAATGTTGCCTTGTTGATTCCCCCAAGGTAGGCTGGGTTGCGACATTCATTTTTATAGAGATTAGAAGATATAGCCATGTCTCTGTCAATAATCCATAGCAACAGTCATAGCAACTGACATGCGAGAGCAGTTAGCCACTAGCTTGATATTTTGTATCTCTCTGAAGGCTGTAACATTTGATTGGTAGAACAAGTGCAATTATTTACATGCATGCATTATTTTAATGTGATAAACATCTTTTTTTCTTTATAATGACTTTTTACCCTTTATGTTAGAAGATGTGTGCCAAATTATTGAAAATTAAAACGATATCTAATATGTACATGAATATTCCTACGATTTATTCAGTGCTTTATAAAAGCACCTGTGGCAGTAATCCTCGCTTCAAGATTTCGTGTATATGCTCTTAGCTTTATATACCTGGATTAGGGCACTTTCTCCCTCAACAATCCTCTGGGCTCACTGAAGGAGAGGAAGTAGCCAGAATGAGTGATACCTTGTTTTTGCCTCAGACCAGATAATTGAGTCCTTACAGATGGCATGTCATACTTGTTTTAAGTCTTAGGGCTTGGTTCAACGTCCTACCTAATCAATTTATTTTAATCAAAAGGTATTCTCTTCATGTTGTTTGGTCGGAAATGCTTGTATAATCGTCTTTAAATGACTATTTCTCATCATTCCTTGTTCTCAAATGTATCTTTCTCTTGCTCCAAACTCTCCAAACGTTTTGACATCTATTTGTTTAATGGTGTCTTTAATGTTTAGCTTTTTTATATTTCAAAATGATGCCAATCAACATCCGTTGCAGCTCCAAAAAAACAAACTTTTAGTCAGCCACTCTATCTGAAAGGATTCTCTTCCCCATCAAAGGAGCCTCCAGCCAGTCTTTGACTATTACTTTTAACTAAGCAGAAGCTACATTGATGTCAAAATGCTCGGCCATGTCAGATTTGCTTTGATACATCACAGTACTTTTTGCCAAGTGAGCTTTTTCTCAAATGCTTTATGTCCATTTTTGTTTTTCTTTTTTAGTCTTTTTCATAAGCCTGTGTGTTTATGCAAACTAAAAAACATGTTAACAATATTATAACCCTCTACTGACAGAAATGCTCCAGCACATTTTTGGATGTTAAATATAATACCAAATATTTAGTTTTCCGAGCAGGTGGAGAAAACTTTGAGCCCACATATTAGGATAATAGAAATATTTTGTTAAGTATACAGTAACTTTATATAGAATATTCACACTTACACATTGCATAAGTAACTGTTCAGACACAGTATTAAAGGAAAAGTGTGTAAGTTCAGCCAACTTGCATCTGGAAAGGGAAAACCATAAATGACATATTAAAATTGTTGTCATTGGCATTAGCAATGGCATTAACCGCTAACTAGATAACAACTAGCTTGCTTGTCTAACTGGAGATGACAAAATGTGCATGTTTGCATTATCCAAATATGTGTTTGAAATCTGAAACTCAAGGTGTTCATTTCTAAGGTTTTGGTCATTCCAACTGAAGCACGGTGCCATCAGTTGCCCTAGTCCTGGTTTACATAGGGTGGGAATAGGAACGCAGACTTATTTGTGGCTGCCATAACATTTTCATAACCCATGCAAGGTGGATTGTTTTTTCATTTTAAACAAGGTAACTCATCGAAGGCTTCAGCTTGATGCATTTCCATTTTAAATAGTTTCAAAGTTATGTTACAGTGTTTGCATTCACGGTCAGAGTTTTTTAAGGGTATTAGCATAAAGCAGTATATTGACTTGAATGCACCACTACTGAATCATTTCCTAGTTATTCAGACAGTTGAAAATGACTCATATGAGCTGCAATTCTACCTTCACCCAAGATATTTGGGTAGTGATTGTTGCGTTCACTTATTTAACCGGTCTATTCATGCTGTTCTATTGCAAGCCTGTGACAATGGCCAGAGGATTTAATTTCCCTATATGCAGTTATTGCCTAACTTGGATCAGAAGTTAGAATAGGGCAGCTGGCTCAGGGTCATCCTTAGAAATTATGATATTGCCAAAGGCAAAGTTATAATGCCATTCATATTTTAAATAAATAATCAAATATCGTTAAAATAACATCTTTCTTTAGGCATTACCATAAAATATTCTCCACATCTTTATTGTTGGAAGCGAGGTTATAAGAAAAAAAGAAGAGCTTATTTAATCGATCCAAAAGAATACAGAATTCAAGTAGAACACTGAACTGGACTGCCTTGATCAGGGGTGGGCAAACCACAGCCCGAGGGCTGAATGCGGCTCGCAAGGCAGTTCCATCCGGCCCGCGAAAGGTAATAACATTGTTTTGAGGGGAATAAAAAAACAACACACCAGCCCATTCTTATACAGAATTTGAGTCAGAATGTACATTATTTACACATTATAAGGGATCTACTGAATATGTATGTTTTACCTTTTGCCTTTTCTGGCCTGCAAATCATTCATGATTAACAACAAACGTGGCCCTCCATTTAATTTCAAAATCCTGATGTGGCCTCCGAACTAAAAGGTTTGTCCTCCCCTGGCCTAGATGAACCTAGAAACATAATACATTTGAATTCTATAGTTTTCACTGTTAGTACTCTGTACTATCCCTTGATTCATGTAAAATAACAATATACCACGAATGATAATGTGAAGGACTACCTAAACAAGTATGCAATATTCTTCTAAGCACTACTGCCCTTGGAATTTGAAATCTGGCAGATATTTCACAAAATACATCGACACAGCCCTTTTTCATGGAATATTGGCATTGGCTTGCATGGCCTTTCGCTGAAAAAGACTAGAAGCCTAGATAGCAGCATTTGTTGCTCCCAAACCTGTAAATATTGTTCAGCATGAATGTGGCCATCATCATTTTGAAAGTCGCCAATGCCATGTGTACCAATTCACCCCCAAACCATCACACCATGGATTCTGGCTACTAAACAAGCCGGATGGTCCCTCTCATCCTTTCCTTTGGAGAACGCAGCGTCCATGATTCCCAAAAGGGATTTCAGATTATGATTCGTCGGACCACAGGACAGTTTTCCACTTCTCCTCAGTCCATCTTCAATGAGCCTAGTTCTTGTTTGTATACACTTTCTTCTTGATACTTGCATTTGTGGAGGCAGCAACGTACTGTGTTCAAATACAGAGGTTTTCTTCTCTGTTTTCAATCAATTTTCTATTCAGTACAGTCTTCATTAGCTTGAACCCAGGCAGAGCACTTGGTTTTGCCAAGCATGGAATGGGACTCGAGTACATGACTAATGAGGACAAAATGCAAGATAATGATATGCAATGTTGGACTCTCTTAGTTTAAAATAGTTACAATATGGATTCATCTACAGTAATATCCATTGCCCAAAAAAGCACATTGGCCTTTTGTGTAACAAGACATTCTTGTTGTGGCATGTTTTTGGTTGACTTGTGTAAAATAGGTTTTACCTCCTTTGCTCAACTATTAAAAGGGCTTTCAATAGGACCGTTGACCTCTTTAACACACCTCTTAGGAAGACAGATACCAGTGCTACCGTCTGCCGGTGGTTTATTGGACCATACTAAACCATTGTGCAATGACACCCGTGAAGCCGAACAAGCACAAAACACTACGTGGGCTCTGTTGGCAAAGTCATAATAGACTACAGTATATCACGATACTGCAGCTAGGCTGTCCTAGCGTGAAACCTCTGGCTGCAGTAAAAGGAGTCACATGGCATTCACTGCTGCCAACCCCAGCAGCCTGAATCTCCTCAGCCTCACCTCCATGCCTCACCTCCAAGCCTACAAACAGGGGAACATCACACTTTTTTCTGACCAAACCAGTACCAACCTGAGAGTGCATCCATTCAGAGTTTTTGAGCTACAGTTAAGCCATCTTCTGGCCATTGTACTGTACCACTGTGGGCTCTGTCAGTCTGCTGGGGGGACAAAAGGGAATACAGTAAATTGGAAAAGCAAAACACTACGCCAGAAACGGATTCATTCATTATTATTGTAAATGAAATCCATTGCAATTACAGATAATTAAGTGAAGTTGGGTAAGGACTATTAACTTGACAAATCGTATGAGGGCTGTTTCTTGGCAAAAGCAACATAAGCAGTTGCTAGGGGGCCACATATGTTTGCCCCCAAAAAGCTAGAACCTGCACTGAATGTAGCACTCATACCATAATGTACTGGCTACTGTTGTTTTCATATAGTATGCTGTAATGCATAGACATCAGGACACTGTATGTGTTATGTAAAAACAGAAGACCACGTATATTACGTTTTAAGTTATAAGACCAGATTGGGAAACGTTTTAGAAAATAAGGGGGGTGCTTTTTTTGTGCAATTCCACTCAAATCCGTATTTGGTCTAGATGTACTGGTTGAGCATGGGGCGTGTAATGCTACGGTTGTCAGTTCACTTCCCAGGGGAGCTGGAACTAAAAAGTATGAAATATGCATTCACTCACCATTTTCCATAACTTGCTTTGGATACGAGAGTCTACCTAAAGATGTGAATGCCATGTGCATGACAAATGCTAATACATACACAATGCCATTATGACTGTATTCTATTTATCATGAAGCCACTGCATCCTAAAAGACGTCTCTTCCAGGATGTCATTGGCAACTATCTCCTTACAGGGGATTCTGAAGCTACGCCTGAGTGTTTGCCACCACCAGCAAAAAAACCCTGAATGATGAAATGTCTTCTGAAAGAATGGTGTCGCAACCCCCCAATAGAGTTCAACATACTTGTAGAATATTTGCCAAGGCTCGTTGAAGCTGTTTGGCAGATCGTGGTCGACCAATGTCCTATTATGACCCAGATGTTGATTTTATCTTTATTTTGCATTGCATTTTACCTGTAACTGTGGGCTACAAACATGTATCCAGAACTCATTTAAATTAAATGTACTGCTCAATGCACCATCAAACAGACTTGATACTGTAATGTGTAGTGTCTCGTACCACATATCTGGCCCAGATATATTTTCTAACATATTGTACATTTTATAAGATACTCCATCGTATATTATTAGCAACAATTCCCACGGCTTTAATTGTAGTCCTGGAAAGGGTCAATCTTTATCTACATACAGGAAAAAGAAATAAGTCAGTAGAGGATTCTAAATAATGTTAATGTTTGGTCATGACGTAACAACATATGCATTCTGCAGGTTTATTCAGCAATCACAGTTCATTGCACACAAGAAAACATATAATGATAGACCTTTCTATCCCTGGCTACGAAGTGGATGTAAGAACTGTCAATCCTGCTGAAGTGAGAATTAAGGTTCACAGAGACAGATGATTTGCTGAATGGCAATTAACACGTGCCCATGACTGAGGAACGGAAGGTTGTGTGAAGGGGGGCCGAGATAGAGCAACCAGCTTAGTTCAGCTCCATGTCAAAGCATTGTTTGTAGAGACAGGAAGGACACATTAATAGCATCATGCAAGATAATTATGATATCAACGAAAAACACTTTTTTGGCCACTTGATGGTCTTGATAGAATGACTTCCCTGTGGGTCTGAAAGTGCATCATATTCCATAGAGGATCCCGGTCAGACAAAATGCACAATCAGGCATTCTTTAATTGGCACCAAAACCTATTAGGCCCTGAGATCTTAAAATGTTCTTCTCAATGGCCTTGTCAGGATGACCTGATGATCTATTTGTGATCGACACGTTGTCAATTTGTACATTGTATTCTCTGATGGTGGAGCATTATCAGAGTTTGCAGAGTTTCTTCTATCATGTCATTTTAGAAGCTGATGGCCTTCTCACAGGGATTTACAATATTCTATGATTAGTCACACTAATTGAGCAATCAGGAGTTGTTATTTCTGTTATACTTGCCTGTAAAAAGTCAACTGAAGACATTTGTAACAGATTGTAACATTCAGAAAGTGTGTGCATGATTTCATCATTACTAAATTAGTACTCATGGCACCAAGATCTTATTATACACCATCCATTTGTACTTGATGGGCGAAAACTGATTTGGGCTTTGACAGAATTTCTTACAGCTTTTGCCATGAATGGCAACTGTCTGCTGATTTCATAAGATATATAGACTAATATATATAGTCAGAATAATTGGTATCAAGGCTATTTAGTCATGAGCCAAATTACTAAATTCTAACAATATATATTTGCCTGAAGGATTTTCTGTTTAAAAAAAACATAGCCACAGTGAGGATACATACTAAAATTAAAAGATTATGTTTTCATAAAACGTTAAATGACAGATTTATATAGGCTACATATAGCCTACTTAAAGGATCTGTATTGCAAGTACATACTTAATCAAAACGCCGTACTATGAAGGTCACTAACAGCCGTATATAGTATGCCCCCTGCATCAATCAATTTTGAAGTGGCTACGGATTAAACTGAGACGGTTTAACCACGTCAATAAACAAGTGAAATAGGAGGGACTTGAAGGTGCAATTTGCTGGGAATACGGACGGCTCGCTTTCCTAGCATTACTTCGTCCAAAGAGCGCTGTGCCCCAGTCGCGCGTACACAAACGTCCAACATTTTAACATCTGACGACTGTGCTAAGGATTCATGTGGAAACTATTTCGCTTGGTGGATGTCAACTAGCAACATCTCTGAAATTGACATCAAAAAAACATTTCACTTTTTAATCGTGTTCTGATACGATTCTAAAATGTGATTTTTCTCATGGGGATATAGAGTCGTAACATGGTTTGGGGAGCCGGCTTCTGCGCAAGGAAATGGTAAGTGCAGTGTTCTGTTATAATTCTACATTATTTTTAATCCTTTCTTTAATAATAACTTAGTTTGTACTTTATTGTATAAAGTGGATATAATTGTCGACCGTTTATCAAATATTGGGCTGTGGAAGAAATTTACTGGAAGGTGCCGACTAGACTGGCTCTACGTGCTGTTGTAGTTAACTTTTACACTGAAAATTGGAAATAACAATTATGCAGTAGTGGTAAATCAAATCACTGATTTGATTATAATCATGCCATAGTATTGCACGAACCTTTCATGCACCTGCTATTGCTGTTTCATTGGATGTCCCCCAGTATAGAAATGTTTTGGTCTCTGGTTACCAAAAATACTTGAATAATATGGATTTTGCCTTTTTGTTCACATTACACCGTCACTCTATATTTTCTATTACAAACCGAGACCTAATGTACACAAGGGATATTGGAAACGACCTCTATTTTAATGTATACTCAAATAGCACTGCATGCCTAAACACTAAATAGAATTTGAAGTGGTTTCAAAGCAGTACTTTGACCAACAGATTTTCTTTAAATATTTCCATTTTGGTACTACTTTTGGTATTACTTTGGTAATACAGGACTTCTAGTAGTGAGTGCATACTACCCTCCATGGGAATCAATCCCCTAGTAGTGAGTGCATACTATAGTAGTGAGTGCATACTATAGTAGTGAATGCATACTACACCCCCATGGGGATCAATCCCCTAGGTCAGGTGTGGCAAGTGTCATGATCTGCTAACAGGTGTAAACGAAATGTTACTTATTGTGCTTCCTAATGACTGTTGTTAACTGTAGTTTGTTATTATTTTTGGGGTACTTCTACATTTAATTTATTTTCTATTTGCGAGAACAGTGCAGTTACATCTGACATTTACAATGATAAATTGACACTGACATTATGTAAGGTAGCCATGCAGGCTATTTGATAGTGCAATTAAGGTTAACCAACGTACCTTGATCAGCTTCGGTGCCTCACATCACCTGGCTCTAATTACTAGTGTAACTTTACTAAAAACTTTACTTTTCATATATAGGTGCAATGTACACCTATATAATCCTATAACACTTTCTGCAATCAATATAATACATTGATACATAGATTTTCCCTAACCCTAACGTTTTGGATGTGCTCTTATTTTACAAAAGCATCTGGAGCTCCGGCCCCACTTTTTTCCAGACTATGTAGTAATTGCAGTAATCATATCATATTGAGTTATATAGATGACAGCAAAAGGCATACCAAGACCTCACCTCTGCTTAACCAAAATGCATCTTTGTGCACAGTTTATGAATTCTTCTTGGTAATGTTTTCACTGAATTCCAGTTTAACTATGTACAGTATCCATGCATTTGATAATGCTGGGGTTATATATATACACTGCTCAAAATAATTAAGGACACGCATTATCTTCACAGTATAACACCAAGTCAATTAAACTTTCAGAAGTATCAATCTGTCCAGTTAGGAAGCATAAGCGAATGTGAATCAATGTTACCTGATTTGGTGCAAATTAAATGCCCTGGAGAGTCCACAGCAAGACAACCCTGCAAATGGTTTCGCAGGTGGTGGTCACGGATAATTGCGCTCTCCTTTTTCTTACTGACTGATTCTTCTTTAGTTTTGCAATGATTCTTCTATAGGTAGCATGAGGCGGTACCTGCAACGCATTCAGTTTGCACAGGTAGTCTAGCTCCTCCAGTTTGGCACATCCATATGTACCGTCACAATACGGTTCGCTGTGTCTCCCAGTGCAGTCTCAAGAGCATGGAGGAGATGCCCAGACACGAGTCGCTACACATAGTGAGCTGGACAGGGCCGTGGAAGGGCATCAACCCAGCAGCCGGACCTTCTTTGTGTGAGGTGGAACAGGAGGAGCAATGCCAGAGCCTTACAAAATAACTTCCAGCGGGCTACTGGTGTGCAAGATTCTTACCAAACTCTTAGAAGCCAGAAAACAACAGAATTGGCAGGTCCACCTTTGGCGCCCGGTTCTCTTTACAGATGACAGCAGGTTCACACGGAGCGTGTGACAGACATTAGTCTGGAGACGCTGTGGTGAAAGCTGTGCTGCCCACCACATCATCTCACATGAAAGGATTGTTGGTGGGTCAGTGATGGTCTGGGGAGGCATATCCTTGGAGGCTCACAGAGACCTCCACATGCTAGCCAGCGGTACCCGGACTGCTGTGGGCCCTGGGCTCCTCCTGGTGCAGGACGATGCCCGGACGATGAGGCCAAAGTGTGCAGGCAATTCACATTCTCCAGACTCAAATTCAATTGAGAACCTCTGGGGAGTTATGTATCAGTGCCTTCGATGCCGCCAAGTTGGCCCATTGTCATTCCAGGAGCTCTGATTCCCTGATCCAAGTCTGGGAGGCGATACACCAGGACACCGGCAGCGATCTCATCAGGAGCATGCCCAGATGTTTTCGGGAGTGCCTCGATGCACATGGCCGACAAACATACTACTGAGTTACAATATGAGTTGATGTGAAGTACAAGCAGATTGGAACAGTCTGTCATTTCAATCGTAGATTTTCGGTGTGAGTTTTAATCCAGCCCACAATCGGTAGGTGATTTGGTTTCCATTGACCGTTGTTACGTCATTTTGTTTTCCACGAATTAAACAATGTACAGTTATTATATCTTGTTTTTCAAAACCTTATGTGATTTCCTTAAATGTTTTTATATATATTTATATAAAATCATGCTTGTGCTTTCATTTCTTTTAAGTCAATTCTACCAGACATACAGAGATCAGAGGGGTCTATTTAGCTAAGAGACTGAGCGCTTAGGTTAAAGGCCAGGTAAATCAAGTGTGTTTTGGTGATTAGATGGGGCGACTGGTAGGGTGTTTATTTTTGCTTCGATGTGAGCTGCCTGCCGGACTTAATGCCTGGCAGCCTGGCTGGCTGATTGACTGACGGGTTAAAGTGATCTTGTGCAACAATCAAGTCGTCAATAAGGCAGTGCCCGTAACGAGCAAGTGTGACATGGTAGGAGATACTAGATAGAGGATGTGTGCTGATAATTGGCATTGCATGCAGAGGGCCTTGTTGAAGGATCAATAGACTCCACTTTCACATTGCATTAGAACTCTGTCTAGCTGAGCAAACTCAAGAACTATAAGGTTACACATGACAACACACGCTCTGACAGCTTTCATTCCAACGTACACTCAATGCCGAGTTTTTGAACTCACCGTGGAGGTCTATATGCTTTGAAGTCCTGTATACACGGTCTGTTACATGGCCGGAACTCAGCAACCACTCGCGCTTTCCTGTCCTCAGAGATCAGCTGTGGAGACAGAGTCATTTCATTGTGAAATAAAAGCTTTCTCACTATCCCAATGTCTGATTTTTAGAAATCAGTAAATGTATTGTTTTAAAATGAGAATGCACAGAGTTGGTTAAAATCTGTTAGATATCATGTCCACAAACATACTTTGCTCAGTGATCTTATTCTTGAATAAGACACTGAGATTAACAATGATTCTTAAAACAATAGGCAATGTTGGGGCCTAGGATTATGTTGCAATAGTTCTTGCCCTTTTGAATTTTCACCCCATATGCTTATAATCGAAGTGGGCAGTGATCACAGCAAAATACATGTTTGACAAAAGAAAATCTTGAGATCTCTGCGTTCTTTCAGAATTTCTCTTATTGATTTAATCACTGTGTAGAGTGTAGCTAGGTCAAGGGTATGGCTAACCCTAATTTCCTGGTGATGCGGTTGGGAGCTTTAACTATGAACAGACCTTACAGAACCCACCTCCCCACGGCTAGGGGGTTCCACCCCTGGGACGATGAGCAGGTCAAAAATATGGATGAGAGTCAGGTCATGGATGTCCCCAGAGGGACCCAGGAAATGTCCTTCTGGTCCAGTCGAACAAGTAATGCATGCAACCAGCACAACACCGCAAGTCTAGAATGGATGGAACTGAATATGCCGGTTCCCATCTGACATCCAACGAAGGGGTGGTGCACCTTTGAGTGACTGGAAGATGAAGGTGGAGGATGGAGAGGGCTTTAGTGGACCGGCTTCAGAACAAAGACATGGTACGAAGAGGAAATCCGATACTGACAGAAAAGCTGCCGGCAGTAAGTAACCGGGTTGATACGATAAGGGATTTGAAATGGACCAACGTACCTGGGACACGGTTTCTTGCAGGGGAGACAGAGCGGGATGTCCCGAGTGGTACAAAGCATCTGCGGGTCTGCGGCATCGATCAGCAAGCTCTTTCTGGTATTAAGAAGCTGATTGCTTAGAAAATTGTCAAAAAGAACATAGGCCGCAGGGAAGGTGGACGGGCAAATAATACCAATGTTTAAAGTCGCATCGATATAGTTGTTCATTGCCTCCGATTCCGAGAGTGAGAGAGAGTAAATAGCCGACCATAGAGCGGCGGGCAAGTCCTTCTCAGACACAAACTGACAAGAACCAAAGTAGGCTCAGGCAACAAACAGGTACAAACTAGGAAAATCGTAAATACAAGAAGGCAGGCTGGGATCAAAGAATGTTAGAAAGTTCTGTGCACAATGAATAGGTGTACAGACCTTGGCTGAAAAGTGAGGGACAATGAGAAACAGGTGATCAGTATTCTGGTAATTGGGAGCTGGGGAGAGTGCTGCGTTGTTGTGATTGGTGTTGTGGGATTCAATACACTCATATTATAATTAGATACGATACTTTGCTACAGACTTTTTGAATTTACTTTGACATTTTGGTTTTTCTGCTGTATTTTTTCATTGCAATTGTACTTTGTAATTAAAATGAGTTATTAAAATGTAGCAATATAATCCACTAAGTGCAAATCAGTAAATGGTCTGTCAGGGATTACACATGAGCGCTAACAATTTTTCTAGTTTTTCCAGACAGTAATGCCAGAAAATTTGCTTGGGCAAACTTTTGATTTACACTAATGACCATTTTAGTAGAATTGATAGAATAAAAAAAATGTAATCTGTTTTTCCCTCTGTCATCAAGATAATATTTTGATACAAAATGGTCCCCCTACCACAATCAAATCTTGCCTAGGGCCCTCAAAGGCTATGGCAAAACCTGATTCTGTCTAGAATAATTTCAGTGCCTTATGTTATATCATCAGGTCCTAAGTGCTTTCATGATTTGATTACATCTGTTATTTATAAACATGGAGGATTTGTTTTTCATGTTTTTTGGGGGGGTAAAGAATAAAAAAAGTCAGACACATGAAAACATGCACTTAGACACACATTCACTTAGACACGCATACAGTACCAGTCAAAAGTGTGGACAGACTTACCCATTAACTTCTGACTGGAACTGTACTCAACATGTACATGTTAACATTTTGTGAATTAAAATAATTGATTCTTTGTCTTGTAAAGCCAACCTTTGCCCTTTATTACACCTGTATGTAATACATATCCCACAGGAACAGCATTATGTCATTCCACCTTAACGGAACACCTGAGCAGGTGTTACTCAACATTTATTAACTTCCACTAGTATGAATGTGATGAATAAAAGACTGCCTTTTTTAGGACCAACCCTTTTTTAGGACCAACTCGAAACCTCAGACTTCCCTAAAATGTTGTTATAGCAAATTATGTCATTTGTCAGACTTTTTTGCATTGAAAGGGTGTTCAACTGGTGGCCTGCGTACCTGATTTCGGGACATTTATATACATTTTGATTAAACCATTGATCAGTTCTGAACATAAATAACCTGTACCACTTAAGGTACAGGTTACTTCCAGTCAGAACTGTTAAAATACTTTGGGTTTTTCAGCCCCCCAATTGCTGTTTCACAAGAGGTGATAGTGGTGAGATGACCTAAATAGCAAGTACATTTTACCCAAATAACCAGTACATGCTTTACGCCAAACTCAGAGTGATTAAAATAACACATTGGACTCAATTATGGCTATCACACACTTTATCAGATCAGCATCTCGTTGGCAACATTGCTTGATTCATAGTAGAAGACAGACATGTGCACTGGAAATGATTTACTTATTTTGCCAATTACCATCAAGTTTGGCTTTTTTCAATGAAGTAGAGGTTAGTTTTCTGTGTGATTTTCAATTACATAAAAAATAATTATTTTAATCATAACTTATTTTAAAACAAAAGAAGAACATAACAGTAATAATGGACATTAAAACAAATTGCTTAGGAAGAATACATTGGTTAATTTAAATTAATATACATTAATTAATTATTGTGTCTATTAGTAATACAGATACAAATACAAATGACAAAAATCATAATTAGTATGTGGATGTTTTTGTAGTCCCCAGCATGCTGCTGAGGGCTTATCTGTTTATAATTGGTCGTTTCTGGTGTGGCAGAATTCCTGGTACCGTAGTTATAGCATGTCATGGTTATATGGTTCTTCCGCATGAATCACTCCTGTGATAAACTGAATGTGCAGGGGTGATAGAGTATATAAAGGAACTGTTCTCTTTGGTTGAGAGGGAGATATCTATCTTTAATAATAATAATGATTGAATGTAATAATTGACATGCCATTCAAGCAATGTGAACCTGGTCAACTGAGAAGTGTTATGCAGATGGTGTTCCTTATGTTTAAAAAAACCATAATATATATAAATTATAAATGCAACAGACAGGAAAAGCTAAATTGATTGAGTTTAACTGTGTTACATTTAGTTTTCCATCATGCATTTTGGGATTAGAAACAATTCTTGATGCACTGAAATGCTATGTACTTTCAGGAGGATTCCATTTAAAGTATTTCCAATAAAGTGCTTTATCATAATGGTCTTTATGGATACATTTTATACAGCTTTTAGAATACGTAATGCCAAATAAAAAGTCTAGCCTCCTCTAAATAAACATGTTCAAATCTGGGCCCTGTAGTTCCCTTTCACTGTACTTTCTCTTATCAATTACTGTTTTGTTTGCAACCAGTGTTTAGACTTTTCAGACCTGTCTCTCCTAGAGAAACAGTTATTGACTTTTGGAAATCAATGACAAAAATGTGTAACAGTCATTTGAGATGATGATATTGATTTTGGGACATTTAGCAGGTGTTCTCGGGGTTGATTTGAATAAACAGGTTAAAAGAGTCATGGAATGTAGCTCATGAAACAAGAGTCTCTTGTTAAAACGTCGATAGGGATTGTTTATACTGCTGAAAATGATGGAACCTAAACTTTGAGCTTGGTAGCTCAGTAACATCCTGCAGTGCGAGCAAAGCTGACAGTGGTAATCTGTCCACTGCTGTGTATTCCATCATTCAGTTGGAACAGTTGAGAAAAGAAATGACATGGCAAATATGGAGACAAGTGTACTGCTGTCAGCCTCAAACACCCCGTAGATGCTAAACATGCTCTGAAACACATACTGTGCACTTCTGCATGTGTTCGTAGTGTGACTCTGCAGTGTGTCTCTCCCCGCTTGAGATTTAGTTGCTCTGTCTGTGCTAGACTTGACAAATTTCTAGTTTATATTTGTTTGTCTGGAATATTAAAGCATTCCTTATGTTATGAGCCAGATTCATTTGTCAGCTGTCGCGAAATACAAAAGTTAATATGTATTTTCATTTCATTTCACCTGCTGTCATACTAGACGGGTGATGATAATTAATGGCAACATAGTCTTAAACTTAACCTGACTCCTAAACAAATGATGTATCTGTATTTGCTGATCTGTTTCTTGCCAATGCAAAATACTATTAATATGTCTTTCCTGCTAATGACACAAAGTCATTTTAATGTAGAAAAAATATACATATTCAATGAATTCATAATGAGCTTTTTGTAGAACCTTGGCAATAGGCCATGGTAAGGGATGATCACCCGGTTTAACCAAATTAGATTTTACCAGCAGTGTAGTTAACTCCACTGCCCCTTTCTTGGTTAGATGCGGCGAGAAGTTTTCAGTAAAGTGCCCGACATCAAACAACAGCACGCCACAGATTATGTGAGTTCTTCTTCCAATATCCCGTCACGACCTTCTGTTGGCCCTGCTTGGCGGGATGGTTTGAGGACGTTTGCTCCAGAGGCACGAAACCCAGCAGAGAAGGGGCAACATTTCCGAGCCTCGCTTGCGTTTTACTGTTAATGCAATGCAAGTGAGAAATCATGCTGGGATTAGTGGAGAAGCAACATTAATTAGAACAGGATTAGACCTTTTCTCAAAACCCACGACCTCTGAGCTAAATGTATACTTCTCCTGGGAGTCTTCCGCAACCTTTCTTCTGCCATCTGCATTGGAAACTGTATTTGACAGTATGTAAGTCTACAAAGGTTATGAAACTTTTTAAGGGCGACTAATATTTGGTCTATTTTTGGACCACATGATGACAGTTCCCAAGAAAGAGTTTTCAGGATGTTAGATTAATTTACAGTAAGTTACTTTAGTAAAATCTAAAAGTTTAACTGTAAATTATCATCATTTGATAAGATGTTAATGGTGACTTTAAAAAACAATTTAGCAGGCCAAACACAAATAAAATGGTAAAGTGCTTTATTTTGACGGTGAGGAAATACCACTAAAGTTACTGTGTACATTGAGTGAATCTTCTTACAAATATAACAGCATATATTGGTGTCAAGTTGGTCTCTTGTGAAGAATGTTGCTTGTTGTTATTGTGATTAATGAAACAATAATACACAGTTGTCTCAACAGATTCTGTTTATGTGTAGCCTTATTTCCCATTGTTTTAGGCAAAACAAAAGTTGAGGGGAAAATTGGAAAGGTTCTGTGATGTTACGTTCAGTTTATTGTCAAAAGGAAAAAATGTATGACATTGTCTTTGTCAGTAACCAGCCTTCATGACAAGATAATGCAGAATGAAACACTTGACTGAGCTGATTATCAAAACAGGTGTCAAAATTTGACATAAAATCCGACTGTTCATTTTGATGAAGCTCAATGAACCCAAGCATGTTCCCAGTGGGAATAACACTGATGCCAGCTGCTAATATTGATTTGTTTAAACCACAGATGTTAGATGCTTTGATGTCAACGGTGACGCTGCTTGACATTGGCTGAGTCACACTACTCACTATTCAGACCTCTTGTTTCTAAAAGGAACATTTTCGGATCCTCTAGTTCATCTTTTAGTGAGAAGTCAGTTTTTTGGTCAAACACAATAGGATACAGTTTGACAGGCGAATGAGGTAAACCAACATTTTTTATTGATCAATTCCACATTTTCTCCAAAAAGGTCCACATTTAACAGACAAAAACATGTATGATAAAACATTTGCTTATATGTCAGTTACTCAACTTCACCGTACCCACCTTTATATAGAGAGTGGATTTTATGTGGCTTTTTCTGTTGCCATTACTGTTTTTATCTTTTGTGGCCTTTTAAATCAAGCACTGTGTAATTTGAAACTGTCATAATAGGCCCTTAATCTTATGTTTGTTACTTTTTGGTAGAGTTGGTAAACAGCTTAATGGTTGTCACTTGTTTATATGGCCGTCTGATATGATATCAGGTAAAGTGTTGAAGTACCTCTTTGTCTGAAAAATTAGGGATGTTTATTCTTCAATGATGACGGGACCTCTGATTGCTTTAGCCTGAATAGTGAGTTTAGTAAACACCAAAGGTATTGGCATGCTTTAAAACATTTGGAGAACTGAATATCCATAGGGAGACTTTGGACTTTGCTCAGGGGTCTTGAATACAGACACTGAAACCCAAGCAGTTGGTAGTGAATCATAAAATTGTAGGGTGCGTCAGGTTGTAAAAATATGACATCTATTCATATTAGTTAAGACAGGAGGTCGTAATGCTCTGAGATCTAGTCAGATTGCGAAAATGAAAGTTCCTTTACAAGACATTGTCTTTCCATTGTATCAGTAAGCAGGTCTGTCAAGTTACCGCAGTGTGGTTCTTAAACCGTTACTGTAAAACCACCTTAGTCATCAGCAAATTATAATATTACATACCGTATAGGATTTCTTGGTTTTACACCCTTTTATGGTCCTGTTAAAAGTCCACATTTTTCAAACAGTTATGTGATTACCGTCTACTGGAAACATTACTAAGGTTATAAATGTTTATGTCTGAAGAGGTTTTACTGTAGCTGAAATTTTATTAACTGAAGAGTCATTCCTAATACTACAAGTTGCAGTGCATCCGGAAAGTATTCACAGGGCTTCACTGTTTCCCCATTTTGCTATGTTACTCTACCATACATGCCTGATTTGTAGAGTGCTGCAGAGATGTTAGTCCTTCCGGAAGATTCACCTTTCTTCACAGAGCAACGCTAGAGCTCTGTCAGAGTGACCATCAGGTTTGGTCACTTCCCTGAAGTATGGCTGGGCAGCCAACTCATGGAAGAGTCCTTGTGGTTCCCAACTTCTTCCATGATGGAGGATGATGGAGTCCACTGTGCTCATTGGGACCTTCAATGCGGCAGACATGTTTCTGTACCCTTCCCCAGATCTGTGCCTCGATACAAAACAATCTCTGAGTTCTATAGACAGTTCCTTGGACTTTATGGCTTAATTTGTGCTTTGATGTGCACAGTCACACACAGTGTGTGCCTTTCCAAATCATGTTCAATCAACTGTATTTACCACAGGTGTACTCCAATAAAGGTGTAGAAACATCTCAAGGATGATCTGTGGAAACAGGATGCACCTGAGCTTAATTTTGAGTTTCATGGCAAAGGCTGTGAATATTTATGTACAAGTTATTTTTTAATAGATTTGCAAACATTTAAAAACATTTCTTTTAAAATGTTCATGTTATCATTATGGGGTATTGTGTGTAGAATGTTGAGGAAAAACAATTGAATCAATTTTGGAATACAGCTGTAACATAACAAATTGTGGAAAAAGTGCTGTGAATCCAGATATTTTTGAATTGAATATTTGGTAAACATTTCAATCGAGTTTTTTGCTTAAATAATATCTTGAAATCTATATGTGGTGTTTTCTTTATACCTAAGAAAGAATTTCAAGTTCCAAGCTTACCATATTTCTGCTTTTATTAACTATGATTGACAATTTCTGGAGCCCTGAACCACACCTTAATTGACATTCAGAAGATAGTTAGTCACAGTAGGAACCTCTTTTTGTAATAAATGTCCATGTTCTGACTGTTCTGTTGGTTAGCCCACTGACTCCTTAATCAGTCATTATACACTCATATTGAAATGCTAATAGTGGTTTAAATGCATTAAACAACAAGATTCAGATATTTAATTTGGTGGAGAACTCTGTTTTGGAGGATAAAGAGACATTCTGGAAGCATGGGTGCACACTGTACCCACATGATGTGCATTATTAATGGTTTGGCAAATCGTTCTTAATACTTGGCTGCATCCACATGCCCAGAGCAGAGCTGAGAGCATCGGTGCCGAGCCGGAGAACTCAGTAAATACTACTGGAAAGGAGGACACAGGAGGAACTCCAGTTAGTGCTTGAGGATCCTCAAGACTGTCATTAAACCCAAATTAGCATTTAAATTAAATTTAAATTCCATCAGGGAGTCTGAGAGTGCATGTAGTCCTCTGTTCAACGAGAAAGCAATGTTTATGCCTCATTCTCATCATTCCTCATAGCCCCTCCCTTTTATATGGCCGCAGTAACTGGCTGGCTTCTACCTGACACACATGGCACCCTCTGACCTGTTAAGGCAAGCAGCTGTAGTGTACAGCCTCACGTACCCAATATCATTATGGCATGTTGATGGTTATAGACATCAGAAAGTTGTATAGAATAGAGATTGCATGAGTACAGAAAGTGAATATGGATACTTGTAGCGTTCATAAGGATAATCTGTCTAGATCTGTTGAGGCTGTATAAAAACGCCTGGTGAACAAAGTGTTAACCTATGTCTTGCATTGAGAGTTAAGTGGGAACAGTTCCTTTGGTCAGTTCGGTCATGTTGGGGAGAACTTCCCAAACTAGTGGTCTGGTTAATCCTGGTTATGTTTGCTGAATGAGTTGTGTTTGTTCTGCTTCTTTTAGCCTATGCGGTATGGTAATGTTCGTGTGTAAAGGACTTGGAATGTTAAGGACACAACCGTTATTCAGGTGGGGAAAGAACTTTGTAGGTGGGATATTGCAGGAAACTGACTGTCTACAATACCTCTTTTAAATATGATTTGCGGTACTTGGCTGAAATTGTCAATTTTTAATGCAGACAAATATTTATTCATATTTCCATCGCCCCCACAGATGGGAATTCTGAGAGGGGAGGGGCTTTCCAGCATCAATTCAGTGGTGTAAAACAGAGTTTTGGAGCCATCTTTAGGAGCAATACATTTATTGCCAAACAGGAGGAAACAACAAGAAGGGTTATGGGTTAAAGGGTAAATCGTGGATTTTTGTTTTTTACAGTGTCACCAGAAGCCATTTGTAAGTACTTCATATGAAACTGTGTGCATGCTGTAGTTTTGCATCATGTCCGGAGTAAAAACATAATCCAATAAAGCAAGCTAGCTACAGTTAAAGCAAGCTAGCTAGAGTTAAAGCAAGCTGGCTACAGTTAAAGCAAGCTAGCTACAGTTCCTAAGGTACGCTATCATTGTTATTCCATTTATATTTCTGCCTCTGCTTTTGTTTGCTTTGGCTCCTGCGTCAACATAACAGTATACTCCTGTTTCACCTGCTGCTGTGCATACAGTGGCTCTAAAAACGTTTTAAACCCCATGGACCGTTTCACATTTTTCACATGTTGTGTTAGATCATGAACTTAAACTGGATTTAATTGAATTTTGTTGCCACTGATTAGCACCAAATATGACATGAGGTTAAAGTAAAATGTATTGCAAATACAAAACAGAAAATAAATATTTGCATAAATATTCACCCCCATTATTTTCAATGTTTGGTTAAGGAAATTTTGGCAGAAATTCTACAATGAGTCTATTTGGATGATCAGTTTGATGGTAACTTGAGGTCTAACCATTCTTACTCTGATTGAGCCTGTGGTAACTTGAGGTCTTACCATTCTTACTCTGATTGAGCCTGTGGTAACTTGAGTTCTTACCATTCTTACTCTGATTGAGCCTGTGGTAACTTGAGGTTTTTACCATTCTTACTCTGATTGAGCCTGTGGTAACTTGAGGTCTTACCATTCTTACTCTGATTGAGCCTGTGGTAACTTAAGGTCTAAACATTCTTAAGAAGGTGTTTGATATGTGCTGATATTCCTATGTATTTTTGAGACAAGATAGATTTGATGATTTTGTGTAACAGCTTTATATACAAGCAACAATCAAATCCCTTCTGGAAGCCAAATGAAAAGTAAATAAGAGACAATGACATGTGCTTAGGTTCGTACCAGTAATAAAAAGCTTTAAACAGCTTTTTGGTCTAAAATCCACTCGCCGTGTTTGGAGGAAGAAGAAGGATGAGTACAACCCCAAGAACACCATCCCAACCGTGAAGCATGGAGGTGGAAATTCTTTGGGGTTGTTTTTCTGCAAAGGGGACAGGACGACTGCACCGCATTGAGGGGAGGATGGATGGGGCCATGTATCGCGAGATCTTGGCCAACAACCTCCTTCCCTCAGTAAGAGCATTGAAGATGAGTCGTGGCTGGGTCTTCCAGCATGACAATGACCCGAAACACACAGCCAGGGCAACTAAGGAGGGCTCCGTAAGAAGCATCTCAAGGTCCTGGAGTGGCCTAGCCAGTATCCAGACCTATATGCCACCTATATGCCACCAATATAAAATCTTTGGAGGGAGCTGGAAGTCTGTATAGCCCCGAAACCTGAAGGATCTGGAGAAGGTCGGTATGGAGGAGTGGGCCAAAATCCCTGCTGCAGTGTGCAAACCTGGTCAAGAACTACAGGAAACGTATGATCTCTGTAATTGCAAAAGCAAAGGTTTCTGAACCAAATATTAAGTTCTGCTTTTCTGATGTATCAAATACTTATGTCATGCAATAAAATGCAAATTAATTACTTAAAAATCATACAATGTGATTTTCTGGATTTTTGACCTCTATATGCTTTGTCTACATGCTCTGCAAAATCGGCAGTATATCAAATACTTGTTCTCCCCACTGTATATTAGTGTTGATTTTGGGCACGGCAGAGACAGTATCCTCATCCTGTCCACACTTCCCGTCTTTCCTAAAACAAAGTACTATATTTTTTAACAGGTGTTTCCATAAAATCTTAGTTCAGGAGCAGCAAAGATGGGAAGTGTGAGGCTGGTGATTGATCCAAGGTCAGGCTCACTGGGTTTTGAAGGTCCTGGAGGTTATTAAGACAGATGGCGGTGTGGCCATCCACAACACAACAAAGGACCAGTGTCAGTCAGACTATCAGCTCACATGCATTACAAATACTGGCAGGAGACTGGAAACCCAGTAATGAGGACCTAATTTCTGTCATCAGCGACGGCAACATATTTTTTATTTGTGAATACATAGTGACTACAAAGTAAAAGAAAATCAACATTGCTTTTATACAGTGCCTATGGCAGAATGTGTAAACAATTTATAAATTGCACTATGTTTAAGTTAGTGTGAAATGTTTCAGACTGAATATATGATGTGACGGAGAAGTAGATTAGACGGTATTCTACATATCTTAATAACACATCACTTGCTTTGAAATGTGTCACTGTTGAAAGGAAGTGATTATTTAGATTAAAGGGTGTCAGTGTTTAATTGGTCTTCACTGTAAAATGATAGACATTTATCTCGATTTCACACAAGGTTTTTGAGATGTGCTTATGGGAAAATATCAAGAAAAGTAATTAAGCAGTTTAACCTCTGACCTCAACACTCAGAAAGTCCAAATATACTATAACATAGTACGAAATAACTCTGCATTGTCAGTTGTACACTAATTAAAGTATGCAAATAATATATTGTGTGGGGAAAGATTGGACAGTTATTCATGCATGCTGTTAATAAAGTATGCTGCAAAAAATGGTGCAAGGCCTATGCTGTCCATATGTCTAGGGTGGCAGGAGCTTGTCAGTTCTGACTGCATCTTCTAAAAAGACAGTCATAAAACAGAAGGGTTTTCTGAGAAGGTAGATTGATATCTAATAATCCCTTTAAATGGAAACGTTTATTTTCCTTTCTGAGTTTCCACAGCATGGTCATAAATAAATCAATTGTTGTTATTCTGGTCACATCTTACTGCTGGTTAGCCTGTGATGCTGACAGTTTCAGCTATGCTGATTGCTTATTGCGCGTCTCTGAGGTGTATTGAGTTGGCTCTGTGGCAGTATAGTTCTTAATTGAGCAGCTGTGGTTTGTTTGTGCACTTATGTCCATGTCCACCTGTGAGAGTTACGCCCTGTCTAGAGGACATAGTCAAGGCCCTCAGCTGGGCAGCTGGAATTTGGTCTGAAAGACTGTACCTTCTCATACAGTCTGCTTGTGATGGCTATTAGCCCCATTGTTTCCTTGTAGATATAGGAATAGGTGTATTCCCACTGTAAGCACATCAGAGATTTATATGCGATTGCTTTATACAAAAACAATTGCCATAAAAATCTGGGCTATATGCTACAATTGTCAGAATTATAAATGTGTTACATGCAGGACATTCCCCCCCCCCCCACCAAAAAGAATTAAGACTTGGGGCTAAGAAACGCTGTCACGGTAGCAAGGTATCGTCCCTTCAAAGTACCACCTACACCATCGCAAACTCCTTGTTGGGGTAAACCTCCTTGGCAATAAAGCTGATTCTGATTCTGATTCAAACCATATATCATATATCAACAACAGTAACAATTGTATAGTTAGAAAAAATTACAGGACCAGCGTTTATGTCAGTACCATACTTTTTATCTAGTTATTCACCTGTATTTTATTTTCTGTGAGGTAGCAAAAATAACCTTTCAGTTGTTCATCTAAAAAAGAAACAGTACATCTGCTCAGTAATTGTATTATTTAATGCAATTATAAAATGTGATAATAATTGATAAATCCATTTGAAGCACAGTGCTTTGGACCTTAGAACCCATTCATGTATAGTCATTTAAAATGAGTTGCCCAAACCGCGGCTGAATTATTGTCCCACTGATTAGGTCCAATGTCCAGTTGACTGGGGTGCGTTCTCCTTCTGTTCCGACTCATTTCACAATTCTGAGCACTGCCACCTTCATGAAAAGCATTTCTGGTTCAGTGAACTCTAAAGTATTTGGACAATGACACATTTTTGTGTTTTTTGGCTCATTATCCCAGTACAGCTAATGCTAAAGTGCTTCCTTGAATTATAAATAAACAGCTAAAGCTCTCTTGTGCATCCATTCACTCTTCAGATCCACCTGCCTAAGAGGAAACAGCATTTTTGACAATTGTCCAAATTATTATATACAAAATGTGATAGATGTTTACTTGGATACTGTTGAAAATACCCACAAAATAGAGTTGGTAATCTGCATAGTCATTTATCAGTTTAAATCCAAGATACTGGAATACAAAGCTCCCCCTAGAAAAAATACAACTGTCAAATCCCAAATACTTGAACAATTTACTGTATATTTGATTGCTCCTACATTTTAACAATGGCATTTTAGATGTATTTGTATTATATCTGAATAAGGTACTCATAAATCAAACTGCCGTAGGGATTTGTGGCCAGCTACAAAGTCATCTGCAGATGTTCCTTGTCCATTCTTGAAATGTTCATGCATGTAGACCATAGCAGGTGCAAACTAGCATTGTTGTGCCAGGAAAACAACCTCTCCCTCAAGGACAACAAAACAAAAGGGATTGTTGTTGACTTTAGGATGCAGAGGAAGAAACACCCTGATTTACATCAACTGCAGTAGAGAAAGACGACAGGTATGTCCTTGATGTTTAATTAGGCGAAGACTTGGTCATGAACCGTCAATGCCACCAACAATGGCTCAAGTGTGAGTATAATCCCTAAGGCCATTTGAGAATTGTGTCATGCTATCCAAATATATATATATATATATATATATATATATATTGCTGCACTGGTTTGGACACGGCACATGACCGCAGGGACAGCCAAGTGCGTCACAGGCCCGTCGTGGACATCAATCCAAAATGCTGCATGATACAAGCCTTCAGCAATTCTAAAGACTCTTCTCAGACCAGCCTAGCATTTTTCTTTTGCCTAAGTTTGGGGCTGTATTGAGGCAATGGGTTTCAGAGGCTTTCTATTAAGACATTTAATAACAGCAAGTCATGATGGCTGAACACTTGACCTGTTTGACCTGTTTGAGCACCTACACCGAAACGACCTCAACAGAAACACCCACTCAGTGTCAATATCTCTGTGTTATGATTGTTAGTGCTGATAATGTTTTACCATCATGTTGTTTTTCTTGTTGTCAATACGAATTTGTCTCATCTCTGTTATATACAGTACATGAAGATTTTGTTCATTAGACTTTTGTTTTGTGGTCCAATGCATACAACCACTACAGAACTTGAACCTAAAGTGATGGCACAAAAAGTTTCCACAATAACCAGTTGATTGACATATTCTACTCAGGATTAAGCATCTCCGCTTCTTTAACCACAACTTCATGCTTTTGCTTGTGTTGTAGGACTGCTGCAAAACACTTGTTGCAGTATGTATGCATGTATCCAAAAAGGAAATGTAAATGCAATGCAACCAGTAACATATATGACTACGTCAAGTGATAGCATAATATGTATCTGTTATACTATAATTGCAGTTTCAGATAATTAAGCACAATTACTTGTAGCATGATTTAATCATATTTTTCATATATGAAATACAATGTTCCATGTGTAATATTGATTTAGCATGTGTTGATTTAGCTCACAACCTTTTTGTTGCTTTGCTATTTGTATGAGAGTATATATATATATATATATATGTTATATAGGTTCAATATGTGCTTTTGAAATCCTATTTGCACAATGAAATGCAGTCATTTCTGGGGGATTCCTATAAGAACAGAAGGAATTTTAACTTCAATTTCTTGTTTTCTAGGGAGTTTCTGCGTTTATGGGTACATGAATCAAAGTTCCGGGGGCCCAATGCCTGTGATGGAGGAAGTAGATGTCAGTGGCAGTGAGCGGTAAGAACAGTAAACTGTAACCATGACCACCGCATGACTCATCGGTTGATGTCAGTGGGATGGAATTAGAAATGGAATTCCTGTCTCAGACCAGCAGATACTGATACTGATAACGTAATTGATTGAGTGGTAATGAAATGATAATGAATCCACCTGGTACAGTTAAAACGGGCAGGCAAATTCAGGATTCTTACATTCAGTCAAGAGTTTGTACAGACAAGGTAGCATGTTCAGTGGTGGAATAATGGGTAATCTGAGCCTGATGTCTCACAGGGAATCCTAATTCCATAAGGTTCTGTGCACTATATAGTGAAAATTATACCATTTAGGAACATATTATTTGCAGAGTTTCTCGCGATGGACATATTGGTCAGCAACACAGGAACCAGAAGCTTCGTCCATGGGAATTAGTAACCTGCCGATTGCTGTGCTTACAGGATCCCTGTACTGTCACACAGTGCTTAAATATATTCATTTAGAGAACAATGGCTCTTCAGAATTATGTGTTGGAAGCATGTCCTTTTGTGACCGCCATCCCTGAACAGTTTATTCTTTGAGATCTTGTTTGTGTGCTCCTGATAAGCGGACATTAATTGAAACCCATTAAAGGATGAACGAGAAAAGGACAACAAAGCATCTAGGCATTGTTCCAGCCTGCAGTGCTGAATATAGTAGCATGTCAAACTAAGCTTAGAAAATCTCCATTGATAAAACCCATGTTTTCTGGGGCTGGACAAGGAAACACTTGTCAGCTCCTGTGGTAGAGTGCAGGCTGAGGCAGAGAAGGGCTTAGTGCACCATTACACACTGTTTTGAATGCATTTGTATACATGCCTCGCTTGGTGATTCATCACATCATTCAATGATACTATGTCTTTTGTTGTCAGAATTTATTTTCCAGAGGCTCGCTCTTAGTTTGATGTGAAATATAATTATAAAACATTGCCCAACTAAAACATTTGGATGTGGTGTGAAAAGGTTTTAACAGACTGATGACTTCGCTGAGATTCATCACCTTACCTGTCACTGTTCAAAATGATCAAGATGTGTAATGGTCTGCTGTAATGATCTGCTGCATGTTTTCATGCAGGGATTTAATAGCCCTTTTACACTGCTCTACAGGACTGTAGCTGTGATATAAAGTATTTACTGTATTACTGAGCTAAATTTAATGATCTTGCAGACGGACCCACATTTTACTGCCCGATTTACCACCACTGTGACTTCCCTGTGTGCAGATGATTGAGTTTGATTTGGTTGGGTTGCTGCACCTTTAATGGGGATTATTTGTTAGAGATTATGTGGGGATAAGAGCACATTTATGCATGCAAGCTAATACAAAGTCAGGATATGTATTGCCCTGAATATTTATTATATTATTTTCTATTTTCAATGTTGTTGCATGATATGTACCGTCTAATATTCATTTTAAATAAAGTTAGTTTCAGGCTATACAATGCAATGATGATGAAAAACAGATATAAGGGGAGAATATGAGTAAAGTTTCTAACATTGTCGTGTTTAGCCTGGAAGGTGAGAATGTGACTAAACTATGGAGAGTGACAGTGAAGCTGGACACGAGTACAAAGGGTTAAAGGCTGAAGAGGGAGTTAGATATTCTGAAGATAGAGAGGGACACTTGGAGGTAATGCATTCTAATTGCAGAGTGTTAGAGGAGGGATGTGAAGTACATGGAGCTAATTGGCCTCCAAAGCTTGAATGCTTAACTTCCTCAGTTCATTACCAGCGTCCAAAATCAGAAGATCAAGCTACTGAAGACCAGCTGTTTGTTTTAGTCAGGCAGAACCCCTTTGTCGTCTTGGTTAGCCACATGATAAACAGTGCCCAGAAAGCCTTCTGATGTATGTTTTCATGCTGGATCAGCTTTCTAATTCACTCGTCAGACGTGGATTGCCGTTCCCCCTTTTTCAACCATTGGGATTGTCTAGGCACGATCAAATGTACTTGTGTACGTAGATTGATTTAGGTCGCCGATTAAAATGTTTCACTGATTGACTTCTGCTCGCAAAGCAAATGATCTCATTATGCACCCTGCTGCAAATTCAGTTGACATCTATCTTACGGACACCTGTGCTGTGCTGGTTGTTGCATGTCACTGTTCAGCATTCGAATCAGATTGAGATGTCTACAGTCCAACACAAGAGTGACTCAACGTTGTCTAAAACTATGTGTGTTCAGATACTGTTGAGATTTATTCAACAAATATGTTCACATTGCACACCAATACATTAGAGTGTTTTTAGGACAGTTTGCTAATCCTCATTTATCTGACAAGTAATGTTAGCTGCTGGTTTAAATATTAGCTCGCCCAAGTCACATTTGCCAATGTTTGCTTTGATATTCACGTGAGTTGGGATGGTTAGTAATTGCTATGTGGTACTGTGTATTCAATTCAGTCCTAACCTAATAAACCACATTATGGTCCTGTTACATGTAGTCCATTATCTTAAATATTAAAATTATTTATATTGATAAATTATTGTGTTGTACAATAAATAAATCAAGATCTAGTAGAGTTATACTGATTTATCTTTTCAGGTTTTCTGTTCAAATGAACTTAAAGGGGTAGTTAGTTTTAGATTCATATTCAGGTGAAATAACACTTCCATTGAGTGGTTCTAGAAGGCCCACGGGGTCATGACAAGCGATAATTCATCTTTGTCCCAGCCTGGGATTAGCATTATCAGCATTTATCCATATTCATGAATTGAAACCTGAGCAAGAAAACCAACATTGCAAGCAGAAACAAACTGCCTATGCAAACACATTTCTGTAGTCACCACACTACAGAAATGCAATTAGACAATTATGTCACTGGTAGCTATCGGAAGCTAAGTGGTTGTTTTGTCGAAACTGGTAAAAAATGGAAAATACGTTGATTGATAACATTGCGAAAACACCACTAGTCTTAGTGAAAAGATTCTGCTGGATTATATTTTGCAGGATTTATTTTCTGAAGCACTACCTTTAGATCCATCAATTACTGTCATACAGAAAACTTTCAGACTTGATCCCCTTTGCTCTTGGACAATTTGCTGATTATTTAATTATTTGCATGATTCCTGCAGGATTTATTTCCGAGAGGACAACCTACAGGATTCCTACAGGGTCCTGCATGAACTGTCCTACAGGAAAGTGGCCTCTAATCCCTTTGAGACATCATGCAAGATTTGGCCTGCAATATTCCTGTGGAACGCACACCAGATTTTGCTTTCACATGCTTTCAACAATTTAATTTGATACATTTTGGGATTACATTCTCAATAAACAACAATATGTCTCCTGAAGGCTGGAGCGAACAGGAACAGGCAATACATCAAAGAATGCAATAAAATGCAAATTAATTACTTAAAATCATACAATGTGATTTTCTGGATTTTTTTTTTAGATTCTGTCTCTCACAGTAGAAGTGTACCTATGATAAAAATTACAGACCTTTACATGCTTTGTAAGTAGGAAAACCTGCAACATTGGCAGTGTATCAAATACTTGTTCTCCCCCACTGTATGAATGTCTTCATACAATCGCATGTTGGAACTGTCCACAAACATGTTGTTGCCGGGCCGTGCTGGGCCTGGCGTGCCAGTTGGAGCTGAGTCCGACCCAATATATTATTTTACGACTAGGAGACAATGTTTGGGAAAGATAAAAACACAGAACCTCAATAAAGGAAATGCAGTGCTTAATTGCCCCAAAGGCAGTAAAACTGTTTATGCTGTTTGATTATTAATTCACTTCCTGAACATTTGTTATTCTTATGATCCAGCTAATAGATTAAATGTGCAGTTAAACACAGTTAGCTTCTGTGACCTTCTCTTGAAACTGGAAGAAGCATTCATGTGTTGGTCAAAAAAAATATTCTGTATAGTGATCAATGAACATAGCTTTATTATAACAGAGCACTGGTTCTGATTCAATAACACCTGCAGGTGAACAAAATCCCTATGAATAAGGATCAGATAAGGGACAGGTTTTTCCAAAGGCAAAATAAATTGCATTGATTTTGATTTTGAGTAAATTAATAAATAAGCTCACAGAATTTATATCAGGCTTTTTATCAGCGCGCATTTTGAAAGCTAGCATCCGTGATGGTATGGGGGTGCATTAGTGCACGTGGCATGGGTGACATGCACATCAGTGAAGGCACCATTAACGCTGAACAATGTATACAGGTTTTTGAGCAACATATGCCACCATCTAGACTTTGTCTTTTTCAGGAAATGCCTTGTTTTTTTCACAAGACAATCCAAACCACATTCTGCACATAATATATTTGGAAACAAGAGTGGGAATACATTTTACTTCAAAACTACATCAATTGTTCTTCGAACTTACAAAGTATTGTTAAACGAATAGGTTAAGCGACACAGTGGTAAACATGTGTTTTGAAACATGTTGCTGGCATCAAATTCAAAATAGGCTCATATTTTTATAACCAATAACATTTCCAAAATTTTCAACATTTAAAATGTTGTCTTTGTAATATTTTCTGCCCAGGGGACTCGAGGTCACAGTCAGGTACTGGCAGAAAAGTTGCCTCTGGGTATCTCTGTGCTGCTGCTTTTGGTTGTCCCCAGTTAGAGGCAGCTGTACATCATTGCCTCTAATTGGGGACTCCATTTAAGTTGCCCTTATCCACCTTAGTTTGTGGATCTTTGTTTGAGCCAGTAATGTTGCTGCAGGTCTTGGGCTGCCTTTGGTTTTGTTTGCCTTTTGAGAGTTTAGGAGGAACAATAAAAATATGTTTTCCTCAGCTTGCGCTACACCTTGTGTCCTGCCTATGAACAGTGACAGGGTACTATTAGGTATTCAGAACACTTAAACAACCTATTGCATGTTTAAACATGGTTGGTTATTAAAAACGATTCACTTTGTGAAACTGTTAAAGAGCTACAGTTTCTTTGGAGAAATTATTAAAGAACATACATCATGTATACATGATGCATGATGCATGGTTAAGCCATGGAATTTTTATTAGTTATCAATGTTTTATGAGAAACAGTTGCTGCTTAATAATCGGCTGTTACAAATGTGTTATCCATTTTCATTACACCACAACATTGTTAAATACTTTTTTCTAAATTGGAAACACAAATCCACAAATAATGAAACCCTAACAGAAGCTCACATTAATGTTTTTGGACCATCTGTAATGTGTTAACTGATGAATATGTTGCTTCTATTGAATTCTGTTTTTATGACTGGTTGGCTATTTACAAATTATTTAGATATCTATTTTGATTATGGCCGCAGAAGGATGTGACATTTAGCCATAGTTGGCAAGCTAGCATGCAAGGGAAATGAACATTGCCAGCCATCATAGGAAACAGAACATATTGATGGACATGAGAACAAATATGTCATGTCTATTACATACCAGGAAATTGAACATTTAGTGTAAAGATAAGTATAACGTGTAAATGTACTTATCAAAATGTTCATGTAATTTAAAAGAAGTTGGTTCTACTTCGAAAGTAGGAGCATGAACAGCTAGGGTCTGTACATTACCTTGGAAAAGGTCACACTGCCAAGGTACTTGGCTTAGCCTCGTTCAAATGTTTAAGTACTGCTTGGAATCAATGGCAATGCTGTTAATATCAATAATATAGCAAATGTGTGCAAATATTTAAGTCCTGAAGAAAATATGTCAAAAACCAAGGCTGCATATTGCCTATTGGTTAGAGAGAAGGGATAATAGCTGAAAGGTACTTGGTTTGTATCTTTGATCAAACAATAGGTAAAATCTGGTGTGCCCTTGAGCAAGGTGCTTAACTCTAAATGCTCATGTTAATTGCTCTGGATAAAACCATTTGCTTAATGACTAAAATGTTAAGGGAGATGGAATTAGTTAGATGAGTTGGTGGGATTATTCATGAACGTCCATTAGTAGGATTTTAAAGAGTCTTTCTGAATGGCCAGTTAACTGCTCTTCATCTCTAATAGAATGTGGAAAGTCATTAGGGTTAATGTTGGGTCAATCAGAAGTCTGAGGTCCACAGACAGATTGGTAAAGAAACCCACACAGTTTTGTTAACACTATAATGCCTCAACATTTCGATCGAGACAAGCATTAGCATTATCCAATTTTAAAAGGACAAACGGAAGGGGCTAATTTACTTTTGTCTGCCCTTTGCCAAGATGAGGACGTATCCAGGCAACAGAATGGTTTTGCTTGTCTTAGATATATCTGGCCTTTCTCTTGGAGAAAATGACTCACTAGCTCTATGACTGCTCAGAGGATGACACCGAATGTTCAACCGACAGAGAGCGAAATATAATTGGGTTTGGGTCGATCACTAAGTTTAGGGTCATTATTTTTAGTCTAAGAGGTAATTAGGTTCATCCCAGCAGGGACATTTGGGGATGTTTACTTGGAGTTATTTCATATACTACTCCGTGTCCATCCTTTCAAGCAGTAAGTATCTAACCCAAAAAGTGCCTAGTAGTGTGATGCTTGTGGAAGTAAACAGACCAAGGCGCAGGGAGGCAGGTTCAGGTAGTCGGTTTATTTCCGTTTCACTACAGAACCAACTTGCGTATATAACGCTTCCGATAAAGATTCCAAAGTACTCTAGGTACTTACATTCAACACAGCGTGTAGCTGCACACATAGCACAGGTAACAATCACGGACACGGAGACGAGA
>JACXGK010001199.1:40080-75438 GCA_016801125.1 Novumbra hubbsi | reverse complement strand
TGGCACATGGAGAGGCCTCTAGCCATCTCCATGCCATTGTGGGCTCCCCAGTCAGAGCAGCTGCATTCAGTTGACTCTGATTGGGGAGCCTACTTAGGTCAGGTTTTCACCACACCCGGTGTGGTTTATTGTTTGTTTGTGTCTCAACAACAGCTCACGGTTTGTCTTTCATTTAATTCAAGATTCATGTGAATACACGGAATTTGTACTTCGTTTTATGTTGGTTGCATACCTTTCATTTTCCGTTTACAGTTCGTGTTAGTTTGTATTGGTTTTGTTTCATTGGATTAAATCACCTTTTGTTTATACAATGTCCGCTTATGGTTCCGCCGCACAACAACACCGTGACACACAGGACTGATGTTAACGCTCACCTTTTTTTCTCCGGACAAATGTTTTTTAATGCCCCAACAATTGGAAAGGGGATTCATCAGAGAAAATTACATTACCCCAGTCCTCAGCAGTCCATTCCCTGTACCTTTTGCATATCAGTCTGTATATCAGAATGTTTTTCCTGGAGAGATGTGGCTTCTTGGCTGCCCTTCTTGACACTAGGCTATCTTCCAAAAGTCTTCGTCTCGCTGTGCGTGCAGATGCACTCCTGCCTGCTGCCATTCCTGAGCACGGTCTGCACTGGTGGTCCCCCGATCTTGCAGCTAAATCAACTTTAGGAGACCTGGCACTTGCCTTCTTCGCAACAATTTAACCTTTGTTATTGCAGGTCTTGATGATATGATAAAGGGTAGATTTAGGTGCAATCTTACTTGCAGCAACATCCTTGCCTGCGAAACCCTTTTTGTGTAAAGCAATGATGACTGCACATGTTTCCTTGCAGGTAACCATGGTTAACAGAGGAAGAAAAAATATTTAAAGCCCCACCCTCCTTTTAAAGTTTCCAACTGACTACTGTTGCAGAGTGAACTTGTAAGCCAACAAAAGTTTACAGGCAAACTGCAATGTGTGGCTTTTGTCTACAACAGGAGGCGTTGTTTGACCTCTTACGCCTGTGCTCATGGGTCTACAATACACATCCAGACACACAATGCATATACACTGCAGTGATCCATGTCCAACGTGGCTGTTTACTTATATACATTTTAATAAAATAACTTTGTAGTCTAATGCTAATGTGGTAACAAGTCGTGGTAATCTAACGGATTGTAATGCAAATAGTCTCTTAACATGGTGTTCTTCTCATGACCTCATAGTGCACTACTATTTGCAATTGTGTCTAAAAATGCTTATTAGGTATGCTTGCCAATGGCAAAACATGACTCTAGATTTCTCTCCAACTTTTTTATTATTATCGCAATTTATTTAGCCTGCTCTACAGCCTAAACAATAAAAGCAATCAACACAAGTTTCAAATGTCCGACTGATGAAACCCAGGTTGCTTCAGAAGATGTTACAGCTGTAACTTATAATTTCTTTTTTTTTTTTTTATTACAAACAAATATTCCTATGTTCAGCATAGTGTGAACTATGTAGTTGCTTGTGTTCAGCTTATTATAATATTTAGTATTCTAATTATAAGCTTTTAAAATGTGCATAAGTAAATGGGTTACAATGAGAGCAACAAAATGGTAATATTTCTTGGCAAATCCAGAAATAATAAGAACGTTGTGCTTTTAAGTTGAAATTCTATTAGATGTTTATAAACGATGGATAATTATATTTTAATTAGCTTAGTACAGTCCTAAGTAACCCAAAAACAGTATCTCTTGAATCAACCACATCTACTTTCTTTCAAATGTTTTGGCTATCCCAACATGCAATTCTTTAGTAGTTAACAAATAAATTTCACATATTTAAGCCATCTAATATCTGTATCGTTTTTAAACATATTTGTGGACTATGACTATATTAAATCAATGTATACTGTTCAAGCTAGAGCCCAAATAACCGAACTTCCAAGTCACAGTGATCCCAAAAAAAGTTATAGGACATGAAACAATTGTGTAATTAGCATTAATTAACACTAAAACATTATCTCAAACCATCCTGTTCTTAACAAACATCAAAGCAGTGACTCCAGCAGAAGCTTGTATACAAGAGCATGGTACCATTAGGCTATGCTTGAGCTTTACAACCCTACATATGCTTTTTGTTCAGCCTCCTCTGCTTAGCTGACTGGTTCAGCTTAGCCAAGTGAAAGATGTTCTGTATCCATGGCACTCAAACCGTGAAATCAGCTTCCCACTGAAGATATAACCTTAGAGTTCATAATTTTTTTTCTTAAAACAAAGCCAGTCATCACCGTGTATCAGGTTGAACTTGTCTAAAATCAATGGTATCATACATTTCACAGTATTGCTGGTCATTTAATATATGCCTTGCTTTTGTTCTGACCAACTCACCTACTTGTTTAACGATAGGGTTAAGCGGCAACTATACTGCTAAAGATATTAGGGAACACTAAAATCATCGACATCATCAACATTTTTACTGTGTAATTCGTTGAGAACAAAATGATCAATGGAAACCAAAATCCCTAAACGATTGAGGGCTGGATTCAAACTCACTGAAAATCGAGGTAAACAATTAAAATCAAAGGCTGTTCCATCATCACGGCAACTCATGTGACTCAGAAATGTGTATGCCTCTCACATGCCTGTATGCCCTCCTGAAGTCTGGGTATGTTCCTGATGATATGGTGGATGGATCTACTCCAAGATCTGGATCAGGGCTTCAGTGCGCTTCTGGAGGATCAATGGTGCAACCTGGCAGCGTTGGATGCACTGATGCATAGCGTCCCAGAGGTTCTCAATTGGATTCAGTTCTGGGGAACATGAGGGCTAGTCAATGGAAACAATGCCTTAGTCATCCAGGAACTGCCTACACACTCTGGCCACATGAGACCAGGGATTGTCCTGCAACCCAGGTCTGATGATTTCATTCTGGTACCTAACAGGGTCCTGTTGGCTAGCACATAAAGGTCTGTGTGCCCCTCCAAGGATAAGCCTCCTTCACTGACCCACCGCCAAACCGATCATGCTGGATGATGTTGCAGGCTTGTTCACCAGGGTGTTTCCAGACTCTTTCACGCCTTCACATGTGCTCAGTGTGAGACTTGTCTCATTTGTGAAGAGAAAGCGGCACTAGTGGTGGACCTGCTAATTCTGGTGTTCTCTGGCGAATTCCAATCAAGCAGCACAATGCTGTTGGGTTGATGCCCTTCTACGGCCCTGTCCATCTCTCCTCGTGTAATGGCCCTTGCCTAGTATCTCCTCCATGCTCTTGAGACTGTACTGGGAGACACAGCAGACCTTCTTGCGATGCCACGTATGGGATGTGCCATCCTGGAGGAGCTGGACTAACGGTGCAACCTGAGCTCTTGCAACCAGTACTGGCAAGGACACTAGCAAAACTAAAGAAGAACCAGTCAGGAAGGATGCCATTTATTCACAAACGCTCATGCTTCAAAACTGGACAGATTGATATCCCTGAAGTCAACTTGACTTGATGTTACACCGAGATGACCATGTTCCCTTAATTTCTTTTAGCAGTGTATTCTGGTGGAAATTAAGAGCTGATGACATATTGTCTATAATACAATAAAGGCATTTACACAAAACATTGTCCTCTGTAATTCTGGACTACATTTTGGGTGCTGGAATACAGTCTTGGATTGTCACCATCTCATCTCATTCGCAGACGGTTCTACCCAATGCGTAGAAAGTCTGGTAAAAAAAATGTCAAACTGTCAAACCTGGCCTTCATTAGCCAATAGGATAGTTGTAAGAAATTATGTGCAGGACAGTTACTGAGATAATCAGTTGAATCCACAAATAAATGATTCAACTGAAATCATTTAAAACACGTTCCACCATGTGTTTTCTTCTCAGCTGCAGAAATCGTGGACAGTTAGGACAGCTGAACTGTCTCTATACTGACTGACTGGAGGTAGAACAAGGCAATTATTGATTCAAAAAAATTGTAACAATACAGCACCTAGCTAGCTTATTAAATAATTGCATTTAGTTTTCAAGTCTAGTTAGTTAACTTAATCTCTGTAATATAACTTGTTACACTAGGTGGATGCAATTAATAATGAGGTAAAAAAGAAGGCCAAGTTCCTGTTTAAGTAGTTGCAATGGAAAATGGAGTGGAATTGACACAGAGGCCATGAACTGAATACCACTCGCCTATTTTATCAGTTATCAAAAGTAAAGCTCCAAACTCAAAATAAATTCATTTTCAAATACTAATGAAGTTAATTTCCACTATGGCCATCTTTGAATAATTGTTGTGCCAGGTTTATGTGCTGGCGCGCAACAAACTCTCTAACTCTGTTGAACATGGGGTTCAGTTAACTTCACTACTCCCCCAGCTGCTTCTCCCAGTGCATTTTTTAGAGCCTTGAAACACTGAATAAATAAAGAGTCCTGGGGAATGTTGTTATCTCTTTTATTACAGACACTAATTACAGACTCACCTGAATGACTGTACAGATTATTCTTTTTTGGTCTAATGTTGCCATTAAGTATTTTGACACATCACAGATTGTCTCCTATGCAGTATGTTTTTTTAAACAAATTATAATTAGGATTGATTGCCATCCATAATCAAGGCTGGTAAATGTGCTCATTGCTGAAACGGAACACACATTTTAGTTTGTCTAAAATTAAGTTTTTAAAATGACCATAAGATATTAACAAACAAAAGTATTACATTTCAAAATCACCAAAATGAACAAATATTGACACAAGTACATCAAGGACATGTTCCTCCCCCCAGCACTCTCAATCAGGCGGTTAGCCAATCCGGAGGCAGTGTAACAGGAACTGGCTAAAACTGGATGAAACCAGTTGAGGCAATGTTATTTAGATAAGGGAAAAATCTGCCAATGCTCTCCTTCCTACTTAACAGTTTTAACTCTGACCTTCAGTATAGTAGTATTCTGGCAATAATAGCCTCAGTGGACTCAGAACAAGGACTACGATTTGTGTTACCGTTTTCCTACAACAGCCTACCGGTATTAGATTGAAATGTTCTCTGACTGATCGCTAAGTGGCCGTGAATGTAATTAGACTAGCTAAATACAAGAAAATCGGATTCTGGTTCTATCCTAAACTTAATTAATGTAAAGTTGAATTCAGTCAATCATACAAGGTGTGTGTGAAGTGAGGGGAAAGGGTGTGTGTGTGTGTAGGGGGGTGCTGCATGTTATAGTCCTGCTAGCCATACACCTACTTTGACTGGTAGGCCTTCACACAGGTTTAAAACATTTCTAGAGTCAAGCTAAAATAGAGTATAAGCTATCTTGGGTGACATGTTGCTCTAATTTTTCATGCTTCCCATCCCCCACACAATAATCTGCAGCGATTTACAGCACCTCAACCTGGAAGCAGTCTTCAAGTGGGGAAAAAAAGCCTTTAATAGCTTGTAGGCAAGTCCTATTTCCACATTGGAATTGTGTGAGCCTACATTACACATAAAAAAGAAAAGGCCAGACAGACAACAGTGTTTTTGTGTTTTCAGACTCTTGGAACAAAACACGTTCCACAATGAAGACAGCCAAAAAAAAAAAAACAGAAATGTAAAGGTTTTCATAATGTGACACGTTTTCTCTGCAAAAAGTGATTTCTTGGTTTTCATACGATTAGCTCAAACAGAACAGCAAATTTCTTATATTTTTACTGTGGTGTCTGTCCCTCCTTTGGGTAACCTTCTCACAGTGATTATCCACATCTGACCGGTTCGGTTCTGTTTACCAAAACTGACATTTGTTCACATCTGGTTGATCAAGAAGTGTTATACTCAGAGTACCGAGACATTTGGTTAGGGGAATTAAACAGTATTAGTAGCCTGCCATGTCGACCTAGGCTAACAAATTAGCTGAAAATAAATGATATAATGTTTCCTGTAACCAAATTGGTCAAATTCTAAATACTTTTTTGAGTGGAGGAAACTGAAAATGCTATTGGTTTTACATGAAAAACGTAGCTACAAAAATTTGTATAACAAGTCTGTATTATTTCATATCATAAGTAGCATATCTGACAATGTCTAAAATAAGCCATATTATAACCATCAATGACAGAAGCCATAAAATTCTAGCTTTTGTCCTGAGTTGTAACTTGTTTTCAGTATAAGAAAGGGAAAAAAGCAAGCGTACTGAAGTGTTACTGCATCTTGTGAGCATAAAAATGCAGGCATATGGTAGGCTGAAAAAACTGTGGGGGAGGGTAACCGGCTGCTGGGCCGTACCATCTTACTCAAGGGGGAGACTAAAGTGGTTTTGTGGCCAATCACTTGGTGTGAACCAACTGAAACTTCTTATGTTTTTAATGAATCCTGTAGGGTAAAAGGTCACTTTACACTTGGCACTATCTAGAAAATATTTTTTATGGTTGTGTCCCCACCTAGTGAACATTATCATAATCAGCATTTAACCTGAAATGACTTAAGAGGGGGAAACAGCCCAACATGCATCTAAAACATCCATGTAAATAAATTGTTGACAGTATAAAAAGAACACAACAAACATAAAGCGGTCCCCCCAGTAAACCTTTGGCCTACACAGGAGACACTGAAACACCCCTCCCCCATACACAGTAACAGGCAGACTGTGTATGATTGAGTGGAAAAGTACAGCGAAGCAGGACCGTACCATTTCAAGAGGCAGGGGGGGCTCCGATCCAGCAGACCAAAGACGACAGGAAGGAGTAACGCTAGAACCTCTGTAACATCACGGTTCAAGTTAAAAAAAACAATATTCCAAATGAAGAAACGACGATTAACAGGAATTCAAATGTAAATTAAAAAGCAAATTGCCTGTAAACTGCCTAATTGGTTTAAAATATGATAGCAGACAGTCTCCAGAGGATAACATCTTTGCAAAATATCATCATCTCCTTGAAACAATAATTCCAGGGGTGCTAAAGGTTTCCTTAAGCATGAACAGCCTTTCGCTAGCACAGACTTTGAGACCAGCATTTCAGTGCAAAATATGTAACTTAAACACGTCCTCTGGTGATCGTTTACATTTTTCTACTATCATATTGAAGAGTGATATTTCAAGTATGATGTTTATATATTAGCAACATAATTTATTTAGTCATACACAACTGCTAACCTCAAACAAGTAACGCATGCAAGGAGTTGACTAATGGAAGTTATGATGTCATCAACCCTTCCTCTCATGTGAGTAACAACAGAGGCATAAGACAAAAAGAGGAAATGACCTCACATACTGCCACACCATAACTTACCTGGACCACCAATTGACACATCTCAATAATGCTTCAGTAAATCAGGTAACAATATAGGTGAAAGGAAAACCGGGGGGCCATTTTAAGAAACACAGTTTACAATACTGTTTATCTAAAAATTGTGTTTAGAAACAGAAGTGAGAAGAGCTCATTCTAAGCCTGTATCTTATCTGTTAATACTCTTTTCTGAAAGTGAAATGTATATTACTCATAGGGTATGATTACCAGACATACAGAAAAGAAACACTACATGTGCAATATATTGTTGGGCTGCTTGGAGTAAATGGAAATAGCCCAAATGCATCCTACATAACCAATAAAAAAATCTTAATGTAAACGAACTGTATGCTAAGGCATATTGTCTAAAAAAGCAATCATACAGCAATATTTGCCATTTACCTGGAAGGCTCATACAGCTAACTGAGTACTAACTATTAACTCTGCCTACCCTCCCCCACACAACTCTGCACTGCCACATTTTCTGTCGGTGCCACTTATTATTGCAGCAGCTCAAAATGGCCACCACGGCTGCTGCTAGGTTTGTTTATAGCTAGGTTTTATCCATAAGGTATTACTTTAATTCCCTAACAATGTCAGGGAACACTTTGCATGTCAAATTCAACAAAAATATAGAGTGCCTTCTGAGTACATCGCACAGTTCACAGTACCGTTTGTGTTTGGATTTTTTGTTTGAAACCATGAGAGATGGAAACAGAAGCTGGGAAAGAAGAGAACATTTTAGGCCAATATCTAGTCTGATGAAAATAATCTTTCCTAATAATGAACGTTTTTTCTGAAAGATTTCTATTTCCACAGACCAAAAAATAAGACGCAATAGTGCTGTTACAATACATTCTAGATCTATTTGAGAAAGATAGTAATTACCCACCTATGAGGCTATTAATGGTCTGTAACATGTTACCATATAGTTTTCTTTCTCTGCTAGGCAAAGAGTGTCAACTATTCACACTGCCTACCCCTCCCCCACAGCCCAACTTTAAATTGCCACATTTTCTAAAGGTGGCGCTTATCATTGCAGCTCAACTCAAAATGGCTGCCATGGCTGCTGTTAACAGCAATGAGCTACCATGTGTTTTATCCCACATTTCTAACATGGCAGAGATCACTTAGTGTGTGACTTTAAGGTTGCTTTTGCTGAATCAGACAAATGCAAATTCTATGCCCTATTTATGCAACCTCATATATTTTGCATGTTGATTGTACCCAAGCATAAACCACATTTCACCTATGCTAGCACTGACAATAAGGGCACAAACAACAAGGATTCAATATTAAGCCGATTTGGGCAGTAGATCAAAATCAATGTAAAATCTAAATTAAGCTTAAGCATCTATTCTACAGAATTTAAATGTTTGGTTAGCCAAATGTCATATTAAACAATGTTATCTGTAACGTCCGCTTACATAGTTTACTCTGTTTGGAACTCAAGTAATGCCCCATTCTCTATTATGGCCCACTGATCCTACACCAAGCCCTGCCCCTTCCCACTCCCTGCCACATCACTTGCTTTTTACTAAAGGACGCTGCTTTCATGACGTACAACATAAATTTGTGTTCCACTACAACCCATGTCTTCTTAATTTTTGGTAGTACTTTCTTTACCAGTTATATTTGAAATGTGTTCGTTTAGCTCTGGCTTATGGACTAACTGCCCTCATATTGCTAACAGGAGCAAACATAGCACAATAGCAAACATGGCTAACACTGCCTAACACGAGTACAGTGCCTGATATACAGTGCCTGGTGTAAACCATAACTACATACATTTCGGGGCCCCACATTTGGTACACATGCTCGCTAACAAAAATAGCCAAAGAGCGACTCATGTCCTGTAACTTAAAACATAAAGCATGGAGACATGGTCAAGATGTTGGTATGTGAATAACAGCTGACCTCCTTGGATTTTCACATTACAGTCTCTAGAGTTTACAGAGAATGGTGTGGTATAAAAACATACAGTGTGCCAAAACATCTTGTTAATGACAGAGGTGCACTCATTCAAGCAAACAAAAGGTGACATACAATCAAATAACTTAAGTCTCAATAACAGTTGTGCGCACCAGGGAATCTCTGAAACACAACACGTTGAACCTTGAAGGAGATGAGCTACAGTAGCAGAAAATCATACCAGCTTCCACTCTTGTCAGCTAAAAAAAACTAAGGACTACAGTGGACACGTGATCACCAAAACTGGACGATTGAAAACGTTGCATGGTCTGAAGAAAATATTTTTTCTGCTGTGACATGAAGATGGTATATTCAGGATCCAAACAGGCCGGTGGTGATGTTGTGTTGTGGTAAATGTTTTCTTGGCCAACTTAATACCAAATAAGAAACTTTAAATTCCTCAGCATACCTAAGCATTGTTACCGACCATTTTGCATCCATCTATGGCCACAGGCTTAACTGTTGTCCAAGAGATATTTTCAGCAACACAATGGCCTGCACAGTCTCTCAATCCATGAGCACCTTTGAGATTTGGTGGAACGAGAGGGTTGCAGCATGAAGTGATTCTAAGCCAGCATGGGCCAACCTTAAGCAAGCGCCCAGCACCTTGTTGAATCCATCCCCTTAAGAATTCAGTCTGCTCTGGATGCATTAGCCACCATGATACGAGATAAGTGGCCAATAAGTGTAGGTGCAAATTGGTCTTTCAAACGGCCTAAAAATTACTTTTTGGTACAAAGTCACAGTGGCAAGTAGATTCAAAAACATAATCGATTTTTTTCTAGTGAAAAAATTATATTATGTTTTTTTTACTAGTAATACAATTATACTTGACCTGCACATTCAAGTTGTTTGTGTAATGGGGGGGCCATAACACAAACAACTTGAATGTGCAGGTCAAGTATAATCGTATTACTAGTAAAAAAATTATATGGTATATTGTAAAATGCTACTTAACCCCAATATCACAAATGAGACAAACATGTTTTACAGGTTACTGTGGTAACGGAGTCCCCTAGCACTTGTCTGTATGAGAATCTCTTCCTTGCGCCACTTAGCTAGCTTGAACCAGAATAGTGTAGCAGTCCGATGTCTTCCCTACCCTTTGCAGTTCAAACTAAAACGTTACCAAGACACCATGCACATGAACAAAACTTTGAAAAAGTACAAGAAATCGACCTTTAGATTTTGGGATAACAAATCTAGCACTGGGCTTCTGAAAACAATCAAACTTTTGATCGCTCCTCTTACGTGTAGGAATGCGGTGCGCATCTGTTGCGTAGTGTGAGATTACAGCTATGTTATTGTCATACGATGTATGCTTTGTTAAAGTTAAGTGTTTAGACATTGAAGTACAACACTGTTTGGTATTTGTCCCCAGGAATTCTGGGTTGTCAAGCCTCCTGCATATATTACTGTGAATCACCATTTTGTAACTGAGAGGAGTTTGAAACATACATGTGACTACCAATGCTACAATGCCTCAATAAATAATTTAATTACTCTCTTCGCTCCACCTAGTATGTTTATACAAAAGTAACCACTGAAAGTACCCGCTGAATACGAACAATAGTCAGATACATTCAAAAAGATAAATAGTCCAGATAAACAACAGAAATACTTTGAAGATGCAATGCTATAAACTGCTACTTGCATGTATGTAATCTAACATTACATCATATTTTCTTGTTTATTTCAGGTACAGCTTCTAAATCTGCAGTGACATTAACTTATTTTCGGAAGTTTAATACGGTTATTGAATCAGACAAAAGCAAAAATGTAGGCCTATTAATGCAACCTCATACATTTTACATGTTGATTGCAGTGATTATCCAGCCTCTCCGTCCAACACTAACACTACATTTACCTAAAAACCAACAATAAGCCAAGATAGTAAGATGATTATAGCAGCAGGTCAACTATGAAATATCATGTAAACCCTTAAGCAACATTTCAACACCACAAGCTGGGAGAAGATTCAGGAGAGATCTGACTTTTAAAAAATACAGACAAACTGTAAAACTAAGGATCATTTTTCCCTATGCAAACTTTATTTGTCTAAATTCAATCAATAAAAAGGATTTGCAAAAATAACATGTTGCTGTAGTAAAACCTTTATTTTGATTAATCAATGCCAATGAAGACAACATTATTAAAACTGTTCATCTTGCGAGGCATTTAGATGTTCATCGAAATATATAAATCGATCCACAATTAACTAATTATTGTCTGCATATAAACCTGCCCCATGAGTAAAATGATATGCCCTCGGGAAATAAAACAGTTTAATGATACCGTTCATCTTCATATCTTTCCCATGGAAACAGATGATTCCCTATGTAATAAAGCTTTTTGTGTCTTTTCCCTAGTATTCTGATTTTCAGACATACAGACAAAAGAAAAGTGCAATTGCAATTTGAATTAGGCTTGAAGAATACAAAATACCCAAAATGCCTACACAGCCAAAGAAAGTATTTTATTGAATAAAACACTGTTAAAAATATTAAACTAAATATAATTCCTTGTTTTACTTTAGAAGTTAAAATGAAGTCATGGCTGTGTTTTTCCTGTCATGCTAATACTGCTAGCTGAGTGCTAACTATTTACTCTGTCTGTTCCCCTCCCCCACACACTATTCACTTCTACATTTTCTGATGGTGCCACTTATTATTGCAGCAACACAAAATGGCTGCCATGGCTGCTGTTAAGAGCTAGATTTTATCCATAAGGTGTATCTCCTAACAATGACAACTTTGCAGTGACATTAGGTTGCTGTCCAACGTTCCATACTGGTACTGAATTAGACATACGCAAATTACAACGATGTATGCAATCGTAACACATTATTACATGTTAAAATATTGAGGCTGTAGTGACTCTATATCCAGTGGCTCTATAAAAATGTGTAGTACAAAAACAAATATAATGAAAAGACTAAAATTTGGTCAATGTGTGTTCCCACCGATTTGGGTTGCAAAAAAATAATTAAATAATCATGGGGTTGTTTTCACAGTATTTGACCTGTTTATTGGCTTGTTTAAGATGGTTGAAAATTGGAGCTCATTTGCCAAATTCGGATCAGGATAATATGCTGCCATGGTAGAGTTTAGACCATGTAAGTGGACGTGAGAGCCTGGAGGTGAGTTTGCTTGATTAAATTCAAATACAATCAGGCTGCAAACCATTCGCTAGGCTTAGAAAGAAGTCTGGATCCTCTTTTTAGCATTTTGTTGTTGATGTCATCATATTGAATCACTCCAAAATGAATTGCCTATTCATGACTAAAATGTAGAATTGTCCTTTAACTTTGGGTTCACCACCAGTGCATACATTTGCATGACAATCCCACACATTTTCCACCCAAGAAGCAATTGGGTAGTTTAACAAATGTGTTGTTTCAATTGTGAAGCATTAGCATGAAATTCAAGATTCACTTTTTAGATTAATCAGAGCTGCATCCCCCAAACCAACCAGTAAGACATGTTTTTCCATGTATCCACCTTTTTTTATTATCCTTAATTTTCTAAAATGTATGGTTTATTTTGTATAATGATTTGCTTATTTACAACTATATTTATAAATACAGTAGCTAGTGCCAGAATGTATGGTTACAGTTTCGTAAATGTTTACTCATTAGGCTACTAATGTGGTTGTAGATGTAAAGATGTGTAGTCAAAATAGCAACGTAAGTCAAGGTTAAAGAATCACAATAACAATGAAATTATTCTCGATTTTCCATTGAGACTATGGTGGAATTTGATGTATAGTTGGCTTGTGCATTCCCAGAACTGGACGCCACACACAATATTGTCGCTGTACTAACAGCTAGCTCAAAAACGTATCTGTGAAAACTGCTTCAGCAGCCATTTCAAAACATACTCAACGCATTTTTATTTGCATGCACACTTGGGTTGAAAAAATCCCATGTGAGCAAACAATTATTTATACATGCAAATATACAAGGATAAATGGAGAAATTAGAAAAATATTTATCAATTAAGAACGCTTAATACAGCTAGCTACATTTGCAAAATAATTGTAGTTGCAGCTACTGGTATGTCTATAAATATGTCAATATGAGCTACATTACTCTGCAAGTCTTACTAAGAGTAATGTAGGCACCCGAAAGTCAAAAAAGCAAATTTTGTTAGATAGTGTTTATTTGAGTGTATATATATATATATATATATGTATATATATATATGTATATATATATATACACACATATATTCATGTAGATATGTTATATATATATAATAACTTACGTATAAACATACAAATAAATGTCCTTAGTTTGACCGTGCCTAAGACTTTTGCAAAGTACTGTTTTTAAATAGTCATCAGTCTCCTCTCAAAAATAAAAAACGTAACTAACACTAACAGTTAAAGTAGCTAGCTAGCTAACGTTATCTAGCGCCCCCTTCCTCCGACCTCACGCTATTTAACGTCTGTCTCCCTGTAAGGACCAGTCTACATCGCAAGCTAACCAGCTAATCTCATGAACTTTCTAATTAAAACACCATACATAACAAAAGTTACTTAAACGAAAAGTCAATTTAAGAGGGAAGTCGCATAAATAGACAACATACAATGAAAGTCTAAACACACAGATTTAAGATGATCTGTAAAAACAGTAAGAAGACCGCTAGCATGCTTGCTAACTTACCGATGCCAGTTAAAGCCGATGCTTCTGAATTGTGCCTCTTCTCTTTCCCGCTAATATTGTAGTATCCGCACGCGACGAAATGGCTAGTTGTTCACTTTAACAATAAAATATGTTAATTGTGTGTAGTGAATTGCAACACGGACCACTGGGGGAAACGTAAATGTCAATGTGACTGTGGAGCGAACACACTTAACCGGCAAGAGAAACAACACCAAAACAAAACCTGTGCATGCAGACTGTTCTCCGTGGCTACAGTCTTCCAACACTGTGTTGCCAGCTCCTCCTCTTTCGTGGTCAAAGGGAGGGGTTGAGGGAGAGCAGTGTAAGCGCCTCCTACAAGCTGTCCATGACAGAAAAACAACGTGAAAGCTGGTAGAAGTAGCTATTTTGTCAAGTACAGTGTGAATACAGTGAACGGTCGTCAATGAAGCGTTTTTTTTATTCAACAAGGTAAGTAGGTGTCGAAGAAAATTATACCTTCTAAAATAAGAACAGAGCCATGTCACACGCGACTTGGTTATCTTTGTTGATGGCTGCACATTTTTACAGACCTCCTGACCGCGTGCTCTACGAACAGATCACATTATATTGTCGGTCTACTATCAGTCACAAGACTGCCAATGTGGAAGCTAAGCTGATAGGCAGAGCTAGTGACCGTTTTTCTATCACGGAAAGGGGGATGGGTTGTGATCTTTTTCTGATGGGGGAAGGGCGAGGGAAGTATGAACGGGGGAGGGGTGGAATCTTTGAATAGGAGGAGTCTGTTGGAAAAACAGTGAAAAGCCCAGAAGTATGTTGAACTATAGGAGTTTATACTTGACATTTTACATTTTTGATTCGAGTTGAGTTGTTGATTACTTTATTTAATATGAGTTGTATTTTTATTTGATCCTATAAATTATAAATGCTCCTGTGAAACTCAAAGTGCTTTTGATCTGTGGGTCTCATTTAGCAGTGTCTATCCATTGAAATAGTGTTCCAAAACTGTAGTTGTTCATTAACGTTGTAGCGAGTGGTGATTTAATTTTTTTATACATCTATGTCTTAAAATTAAAAAGTCCAAAAAGCAAGCAAAGGTAATCCGAACATAGACAGATCTCAGTTTAGCTCAGTTTGAAAGATACTCAACTGCTTCAGGTCCTTAATATTCTGGTCATAGGATTGATTTATGCATTAGAGATTAATAAAAATCAAATTGTAGATTTATATTACATAACAATGGTAGTGCTATCAATTTGTCATCACACATTTGGTACCTCCGAAGTTAAGATGGATAGTATGCATACATTTGCACCTAATGTGGAATCAAGAAACAGCCAGAGCCTAAATAACAAGGACAATCTATTTCATTACTGAGATCAAATATATATTTATTTACACATTATTGCACATCCAATGAGCATGTTTCAAGTCAGCCATTTTGTTGTCTGAATGGCCCTCTGCAGGCAAACTCCTTCTCAATTAAAATGTCTGCTTGTGCCCTTGTGGTTCCACCTATGACCAATAGAGGGATGCCATTTTTTGTGAGTAAAATGTTTATGCCTGCTGTGTCTGGAATTTTATTTATTATTATCACTTTTTGTTGTTAAGAGAATGGATTCAATTTAATTGTTTAATCTCCTGATTTGTTAGTTTTACTTGAATTTATGTTTCTCCTTTTCTCACAGGCAACACCATTTCTCATTCTTTTTTATGAAATCACTGACATACAGAATTCATCATGAAGTAAATTTCCCCAAATTTTGAAATAAAAATTCATCACTAAAGCCTGCAATTAACTTGGACCTTATTAACTTGGAACTTATACCTTTCTTACATTGATGCCCACATACAGACAGTCACTCAAACATTTTCACATGCATACAGACATTGCTTACAAGAAGACACCTTCCTACAGTTTCAGGTATGTTCCTCCCCTTTCTCGATATACAGTGTTATTGCCTTATGCAACATGGCACAACGATTTCACCTGCACTTGCTTAACATACCTCTAGTATTAAAATGTGTGGTCTGGACATTCTCTCAACCAGTTTTCTGAGGTAGTCACATTTCCAACAGTCTTGAAGGAGTTGCCACACATGTGGAGCAGTTCTTGGCTGCTTTTCCTTTACTCAGCAGTTCAACTCATTCCAAACCATCTCAATTGGGTTGAGGTTGGGTGATTGTGGAGGCCAGGTAATCTGATGAAGCACTCATTTACTCTCCTTAATGGTCAAATAGTTTTGGGTCATTGTCTTGTTGAAAAGCAAATGATAGTACCACTAAGTGGAGATGATCCATTCACCTACTCAGTCTCACAAAGACACGGCGGTTGGAATAAAACAATTTTTTTGACTCATTAGTCAAAAGGACATCCTGTTTAAAGTCAATTTAATTTGTTTCTGGTTCAAATTAAGGACTACAAAAGTACCGACATAATGATGGTATTCTGTCTACCCTTCACAACACAACTGATTTACTCAAACGCATTAAAAAATATTTTTTAACAAAGCACATCTGTTGATCTGATAAAGCTATTTGAGAGAATAAAATAAGTGTGTAAATCTGTCATCAAAGCAAAGGGTGTCTACTTTGAAAAATCTACAGTATGTCACAAAAGAAATATGTTGATTTGATTAACACTTTTGTGGTTGGTACATGATTCTGTATGTTTTATTTCAGTTATTTCAAGGTGAAAAATAGTAAAACAAAAATAATATTGAATATATAAAACGTAATATATAAACACATACATATATATATATATATATATATATATATATATATTTGGGCAAGAAGGGCATGGGTCTGGGAGGGGCCACTCTAACAGAAGTTCTGAGTTTCTATGCAGAGATGAAAGAACTATTAGAGGCCTTTACTATACAGAAACCACTCCTGATTAAAGTGCATTTGACATGAAGATCATGTCTGACAAGATCAAAATCAAACAATTAGGCCTGATTGTTAAGGGCCTGTTAATCTGTCAAAAACAAGGTATTTCTCCTCACTTGGTTAATACCATCCCTATGGTGAAACGTGGTTGTGGAAGCATCATGCTATGGGGATGCTTCTCAGCTGCAGGGACTTGGAGACTGGTCATGATTGAAGAGAGACCGATCAGAGCAAAATACAGATGTGTCCTTGAAAGAAATATAGTCCAGAGGGCAAAGATGGTGTAAGGATTTAGCTTTCAGCACAACAATGATCCAAAGATTTAAGTCTGTGAATGACCTTGAACAAGCCAAAGGTCAGACTTGAACCTAATTGAACATCTGTGGAGAGACCTGAAGATTGTGGTTCTCCAACGCTCCCCATATAATCTGACAGAGCTTTAGAATATCTACAAGGAAGAATGGGAGAATCTGCTCAAATCCCGTTGCGCAAAGCTGATACCCAAAGGGTATACACAAGAAAACTTGAAGCTGTAATTGCTGACAAAGGTGCTTCTATAAAGAACAGAAAAAGGTTCTGAATACGTATTTACTTGACATAGTACATGTGAAGTGGGTCTGAATACTTCCTAAAGACACTATATGTGTTAAGAGTTTCCATTTAATTTTAAGGGCTAAATGTGTTTAACTACAGCGTCATTTCAACAGGCTAAACCAGCTTTTTATGGTAGGTGAAACTAGCTAAGTAGCTAATATTATCAATAGCAAGTAAAAGAAAACACTCACTGTAGTCTTTGGACATTTCTTTAGAGGTTATACATACCACACTTTACCACGTTTAAGAATTGAATTTTTTTTGCGAGGTTACATTCTATTTTAATTGTTAAATGCACTGCAAATATTACAATTTCCCCCAAAAAATTAAGTCAGTCGATGAACAAATGAGACTCCACCTGTGCATCATGGCATTTTTCAAAAGATTTTGGTGGTAAGCTGTAAGACAAGCGTTGGTGTACCATCAGACATATTTAAATATATAGATCTATTTACCACACACAGTTCCTTTAATAACTACATTTCTTTAGTAACTAGCTTTACAGAGTCAAAAACCGGCAAAACATCAATATAGCAAAGCAAAGACACCCACCCACCTACCTTTCAACATGGTCAGTTGTTGGAAGTCATTCTGTAATTTACAGCTATCGGTGCAGGATTTATGGTGGATTCTGTGATGGAGCAACCTGTCAGTGGATAACAATGAAAACTAAAGGACCCAACAACAACTTACAAGTATTTAGTATGTTTGATGCTTTTCTCTTATTTTTGCTGACTACTTGCTGACAAAATGTGCTATAAGAGGCAATAGTTGGTTGCTTCCACCACTTATTTGTCTATGGTACTTGAAATCCAATGGACGGTAACATCCAAATCTCACCTCCACCACTTGGTTAGTCTATGGCACTGGAAAACCAACGAATGGTAACATCTATATCTCAACTCCACAACTTGGTAGTCTATGGTACTGGAAATCCAACAGATGTTAACATCTAAATCTCATTTTGATCTCAAATTGCTGGAACTCAAGGTGTGATTTTTTATAGAAATAAAAAGTCCTTCAAACTTTGCTTAGAAATCATTATTTCTAACCTTGTAAATGCACATATTTCCTATTCATTTTGCAATACTTACTATTCAAACTAATTTCATTTATGTTTTTATGGAAAACCAGGACATTTCTAAGTGACCACAAACAGTAGTGTATTTATGAATGATTAATATATGCATTTCTATTAGTTCCAAAACACTTTTTTACAGAGTGGACTGCTAGATTCTTAGATTGACTGCTGGTAGGTCATTTGCATGACATTCTTGACCTGCGGTCTGCATGACTTGCTTAGGCTGCTGTCAGAACAACTTGATAGGATGCTAGAAACTGCTTCAGGATTTACTTGGGGTGCTGGAAGCGTGGCTTCAGGATGTGCTTGGACTTCTGAAATCTGAGCTTTAGGATTTGCTTGAGTGGATGGAACAATGCATGGTTTCCTTAAGATTAGACAAGCTCTGCAATTATTCAATGGAAATTAACTTCTTCTTTTCTTACCAAAAGGCCAAGACATAAAGGCGAGATCAATATTAAATATATTTTTTAAGGACACCTTTTTGATTTAAAGAAGAAAAATATGGGCTTGTTTCTCCTGGAAAAAATTATCATAGCTTAATTTTGGTTGTAAACATAGGTGATTTTTGTCTAAGGCAAACTGAGGGAAAACAGGAACCCCTATCCGTTCTTTTGTGTGACATTGCGGAAGCTTAAGAGATGTGTGAGATTTTGCGCATGTCTTCCATTACCAATTGTTGCTGAAAAAAATCGGTGACTTTAATGGTGTGGTTTTGGGTTTGGCAAACACCAAACCCTTTAATGGTGTGGTTTTAAAATTTGTTTCACTCTTATAGTAAACCTAAAACATATTTTGTCATTAAAATGTGTGACACTAAATAACATTTAAATGTTTTAATTTAGGAGGTATTTTGTATTTCACATGTATCAGTCTAAAGTCTGAAAATAAGATAATTACACAGGGGTAAAATTTAATCACTTGAAAGGGCCACTAATAGGTCGTACCTTCAAAATATATATTTTTTATACTTTATATCAAGAGATTTCTCCAGCATTTATTTAACAGAAATATACAAGAATGTTTTTTGTAAATTCAAATACTCTATAGCAGTGCACAGAGGCAGTTGTTTAAAACTGCTTGTCCACCCCAGGCCACAACATTGGCTTTGTGACAGTTTCAAATGGCCCAAGAGGGAATATTCTGGATTAAACCTATAAATAATGAGTTGTTATTCATGATGCATTGTTTTTGTAGATCAATCAGGCAGGGTTGCTTTAATCCTGTCAAACAAGGCCATTTCGATCCAAACAGCGCTATTTGTGCTTTTCAATAAAGAAGTAACACAAGTCAATAAAATATAGGTAGAGCGATAAAAAAATATTTACTTAAATGAATATAGCTAAACCACAACTCATGACCAGTGAATGCCACAGCTGCTTGAAAATTTGTAACCATTTGCAGAGCATATGTTCTACATGTCCCCCATTAATATGGGGAGAAGCATGATTTATAGCAACCTCCCTGGGGCTGTTTCTGTACCACAATGCCCGGGGGATTGAATTGGATGTTCTGGCTCACGTAGCTCCTAGACTGGCTGAAGGTGCTTCACTGGCTTGGTGTGAGGCAGCCTGCTAGTTTGTTGCTCCTTAACTGGCATCATGAAGAGAGTTGTAACTGTCTGATGCAGATTCTTGTTCAAATCCAGAGCTAGTCCACTTGGATCATGGTCAAATATAAGTTAATTCATATGCAGTCATAATGATAATACTCTTGACAAGTTAGACTTTTGTAACAAGAAACATTTGCAATGAAGTTACTGTAAAAATGTACCAAAGGCATTTTTCGAACAGAAAGTAGATCGATGAAGCACAAGTAGCAGCCGGTCATTTTAACAGGAACATGCATTGCATTGCGATTCAGCAGTTACACACTGACCTAAAGTAAACAGTAATGGAAGAGTTGAAAGTAGACTCTTATCATCGATGCATAAACCAAGATCCACAGCCACAGATGGGAGATCCACTTTTGTCCCTTGGTGATTGTCTTCCCCCCAAGTTTGTGGAAGATAATGGTCTCCAAGATTTTGAATGATACACCTGAACTGAGAAGAAAAGCACTCACGATCACAGGAGACAGGTGGGGGGTATTTCATATAGTCAAACATCGCCTCCACCGCCTTGCCTTTGTTCCAGGTTATTTTTACTGCACCAGCCAACCGTAACACAGCAATGTACATGAACACATAGCTGTCACTAATGAGACCAAGTAAAGGGGTGTCAACTGTGAAGTATGGAGACCCACCTGGAAATTGATCCACCTTGAAAGCTAACCACACAACACAAGCTCTCTGAACACGATGTTTTATCAGGTGTCAATTACTTATATTGGACAACCTTGGATATGCCACAGTCAAAGTGGTTGATTGTAAGCAGATGTGTGCCACAAATTAGTTAGTTAGGGTGTTTTGCTGATGATGCGACAAATGACTTGTTAATGTTTCTAAACTTAGCAATAGGGTTTATGCCTACAGCTCTATCTAGTGGTTGTGTCAGTGAGTTGTTGACAGTATTATTGAAGCCTAACCCTTACTATTTTCCAATGAGACTGGAAGTAATCAGCGTGCATGCATGTTATTTGGTTTGCTGGTTACTTAAAGATAATTAGGCAAATACCAAATAAATATGCTCAGATGACCTAAGTACATAAGTTTTTTACTAGCGGTGGCTAGTTATCTTAAGTTTGTACTGGCCAGTTACAAAAAGCTTAACTATGGATTACTACTTCTCTAGTCTAATTGATTACTTTCAATGTAAGGAACATCCAAAACCTGGTCAAAAACTGATTGGAAGCCTGGCATATAACTGAGTAAATTTGTTAGTTAGATGACATAATTTAATTATGAGTTGTCCGATTGACCAATATGTGCTTCACTTAGCTTAGTGATTAAAACGAGTACTAGCCATTCTGGAACCAAAACTCTGCCAGATTCAGTGGAAAAGCTTCCCCAGATCTTGACATTCCCACCACCATACATGACTGTTGTTGGGATAAAGGTATTTAGATAGTAGGCAGTGTTGTGTTTTGAGATGTGAAGTATTGGGACAGTAGAGTCAAAACTGCTTCTTTTGTTGTACACTCAAAGCAAATTAAAATGCAATTAAAAGATAAAGATGAGGCAGAAGTACAGATTGTCACCTTGTTTTCATACTTGTGGTGAAGTAAAATAACCTCTCACACACACAAGTCAACCGCTTGCCCCCATGCAAATGTTTTCATGTTGACTCGTGTGTGTGTGTGTATAGCTTTTTGACCTTAGCACAAACCCAGACATACGAAGTGCTAACGACTCAGCAGTGGGTGTATGCTTTGTGTATTCTGCATGCCACTAGGGGGCATGCTTGGTGTTCCTGTGGGTGGGTTGCCTTAGGGTGCCACATTTAATGCCCCGCTTCTTCGACTTAGCCCTTTGTGTACAAACAACGCGTGGAGGACTTCATTGGCCCTAGCTAGGTCGGTGTGGTTAACCTAGCAGGTCAGGGTGGTTAACCTTGCTAGGGCCGGAAGCAACGCAATAAGAACTTTCTGCCAACCAATCCAACATTGCTTTTATCGTAATGTCCTCATTTGCACGTATTGCAGCTCCAAAACAAACACAAAGATATCGATGATTGGCTCTAAAGAGAGCAATTCCATAATCCACCCGACCAGAGGTGTGGAGTGAGCCATAGGTGCCCGAGTATTTTCATTCCATTTGATAGATCTAGCGCATGGCAACACTACCATGTTGTGTTTCTCCCCCATTCATGTCAGAGGACGGGACTAGGTTGCCTCACACAGCTGTCCCCAATTGTGACTCACCAGGTCCCTGGTCATGTTACAGACACATCCTCCTCTCCTTCCAATCTCGCCTGTGCCAGCTGAAACGGAAGTCACCACGAGCGAACAAAAACAAAGGCATATGTTGTTCATGGGTGTAGGCGCAGTTCGCTATTAAAAGTCTCCCAAACTGAAGGCCACAACAGGGGGCACAAAATGACACTCGTCCACCAGGCTGAACCGCCTTCAACTCTAAATCGCCAGATCTGGCCCTACTAATAATAATAAGGCGGACTAAACAAAGAAGAATCTCACATCCCGACCCGAATATCCCAGTGACACCACCCTGACCGTGAGCGTGACGTCACTAAAGCACTACCCCTACCGACTTGCCGGGAGGAGTGAGCATCGATGGTCAATGTTAAAGTGACTGAGGCATCTGAGGCAAAGCACAGCAGGATGGAAAAGGGAAAAGTACCAATACAGTCCACCAGACCGTTATGCAGTCCAGTCTGGCTTGCACTAGATTAAGATACACAAGAAAACTGTAACCGTTCCAACTTATAACCGGCGGACACAGCTAAAACAGCTAACAGCAACACTGCTGAAGCAAAGTGGCCACTGTAGCTGGTAGAATGTTCAGAACCAAGTATGTGGAGCTCCAAAACAGAACGCTTCCCTGAGCCTTTTCCTTCCCTGTGAAAATCCCAAATTCTGCATTTGATTAAGATCACTCTTTTCGTTTTTGACATCAACCATAACCTTGGTGTTATGTCTATAACCTTACACCTGCATCCACTGATTTCAAAACTACTGCTCTCTGTAACTCAAAAGGAGTGTGGCTCAAAATTGGCAACCAAGGTTATAGACATAATGGCTTTAGGTTTGTCAGTTCTGTGACCCAAGGGGCAGAAGCAGCCTGCCCAAAAGAGAAGGGCTAGTGGAAAAACTGGCCAAAGGGACAAGGGACAATTATTCCCCAAATCAAAAGCACCAAAGGCCCCAGGCCAGGAACGGTGACAGACAGGCATTATAACCACAAAAAAGGCATGTGATGAACAAACTGCTGCCATGCAAATCTCAGCTACAGAATATCCAATAAAGAGAACCAGGCCCTTGCACCGGTTTTGAAATGTCCCCCACATCCCAGAGCCAGAGACACCAGAAAGAGCACTGCAAAGACAAAATAGTTGTTGCAGAAGCAAAACTTGGGACAGAAGAAGCCACCCTCCCCTAAAACAGGTTTGTACCCACACATCACCATCGCAAGGGTCAACTTAGGGACAGTGCAAGCTCCCCACCAGTCAGCTGCCAGGATAATGCTGAAGGGAGGTGGTGGGCAGAACTGGAGGAAATGGTATGGTTCCACCGTGAGGGGTGGAGCAAAACACTACCAGGGGCAAGGGAATGCAGAGCGACAGGGGCACCGAGGGGCAAGGGAATGCAGAACGACAGGGGCACCGAAGGGCAAGGGAATGCAGAGCGACAGGGGCACCGAGGGGGAAGGGAATGCAGAGTGACAGGGGCACCAAGGGAATGCGGAGCGACAAGTGCACCAAAAGGCAAGGGAAGGCAGAGCGACAGAGGTACCGAGGAGCAAGAGAATGCAGAGCGACAGGGGCACCAAGGGGCAAGAGAATGCAGAGCGACAGGGGCACCGAGGGGCAAGGGAATGCAGAGCGACAGAGGCACCGAGGAGCAAGAGAATGCAGAGCGACAGGGGCACCAAGGGGCAAGAGAATGCAGAGCGACAGGGGCACAGAGGTGCAAGGGAATGCAGAGCGACAGAGGCACCGAGGGGCAAGAGAATGCAGAGTGACAGGGGCACCAAGGAAATGCAGAGCGACAAGTGCACCAAAAGGCAAGGGAAGGCAGAGCGACAGAGGCACCGAGGAGCAAGAGAATGCAGAGCGACAGGGGCACAACAGGGACATGATCAAAGGAGCCACCGACACATGCACAAGTGAGGAAATTGGCATGTCTAACAAACACTGTTTGTCGGCCTCAAGGAGACAAGGCTGAGGTAACCAAGTGCTGCTATACAAAAAACAATGACTGCCGCATGCCTAGCAGTGTGCAACAGGCAGCCATGGAAGCTAGCATAGGCCGTGCAGGGAGTGGAAACTACTCTATTACCACTAGCTCTGTCTGCTGACAGATTGGGAAAATATAGGGACAGCCCACCCCAATAAATTGACCAGGGAGAAAACACTCCAAGAAAATGCGACTGTTAAGAATGAGAAGGAGAAGATTGCAACACAAACCCATCGAATGTTGTGATGTAAAAAAATAGGGTTTAAGAATAAGGGTTCTGGAGACACTGTGGCACTTGAAGGGGTGGGTGGGTGTATTAAAAATTTGCACTTGATGGCAACACATCTTCCTAGCTAGTTTACATGCTGAAGCTATGTTCAAATTTGCCAATTTGTGACTGGATAGCACCAAACTTAGATTGGCCTATATGTCAGTAGCCCTGCCACCTGATAAACAATGCATGATCGCTGGTGGATTCCGCAGTTTAATGCGGATGGAGTCAAAGATGACTTTTGTAGTTCAAATTGTGTGAAAATGACTCAGGCTTAGCTAGGGCTGGCCAAGGTGGAGTAGCGCCTTAATGTCCAGATGGGGTCCTGTTGTCAAAACGTTGAATAACAAAATGTCAAGACAAAAAAACTGAAATGTAAATGCAGAATTGCAAAATGAAAAATGTTTTACAGATGCTAACAGCAAGGAGCTAACAGCAAGGAGCTAACAGCAAGGGGCTAACAGCAAGGAGCTAACAGCAAGGAGCTAACCGCAAGGAGCTAACAGCAAGCAACAAGCAGCTAACTGCAAGCAGCTCCAGCAAAGCTGCTAACGGCAAGCGGCAAACCGCACATCAGCTAATAGCAAAGCAGGACAGAAATCTCATGCACAAAGCAGTGAGGATGAGTCCGAAAAGAATTTAGGACGAGCGGCAATATTCCACCACAGCAGAAAATATTTTGTGGTAAGCTAATTTTAGCTAGGCTAACTATTGGAAAATTTCTCATGGCCACATATGTACACACACGTTGTCAATCTGTCATCGGCAACACAAGCAACTACAGATGACGCGCGCAAGTCGTTCGTGTCATTGATGTACATGGCTTACGGTATTAGCTAATTACATTTGTAATATGTATACATTTTACGTAGCGTGTCATCCGGTTGTATCAAACATCAAGTGAAAAAACAATGTCATCTATGTAACCAATGTAACTTTAATACCTTAGCATTATGCACGAATCCCAAATAACGTTGCCTTATCCATACAACTAGGATTTTCGGGTGTCTCCCGCATGTCAGTAGGGGCTCAATGTTTTATATGAACGTGTGCCTTGGTGTTAAGTGTGGTTTATCTTTCAAATATTGTTGTTACACTTGGAAATTGGTAGAAACAGGTCATATTAAACTGTGTTTAATTTTCATTTGTATAATAGTAAATACAAATAGAACATTAAAAGAACATGCTAAAAACAGTACAAGAGCGGGGGGGGACTATTGGACAATCCACTCTTTATTAAAATAAATAAATAGGAGGAAATAAATGAGGAAAGGGAGAAGAAGGGAAGCACTTTTCACCCGTTTCCTTTGGAATGAATGCACCTAGCTTGAAGCTTGGGGAAGGAACCCGAGCTCTAGTCCGTCGTCCCTTCTTGCCGCAGACTCAAGGTGGTGGCTCCCCCAAGTGGCGCGGCCAAGCAGGTGCCGCTGCAATACTGTGCAAGCCTTCACTCGCGGAACCAGGAGTGTAACGAATACGTGTGAAAAGTACCAGGTTTTTCTCCGCCAACATACATGGGTCCATTGGCTGTATGGTTACAGTGTTGCAAACTCCCGTTTTCTTCCTTGATAGTGTGATCTTTCTCGTGGTTCCAACTGCTTTTCTGAGAAAACATCTTAGATTTCTGGAAAACATAATTTGGAACCCAACATGCAAGGCACGGGAGAGGTACTACCTATTCTAATCCATGAACCAGTTACAAAATATCCGCCCGGTGGGATGCCACTGACTTTACTACTACTACTAGCATTAATACTGCTGTCACAACCATAAATACTTCAATATTAGCAAACACGTTAAACTCTGTAATCTGCCTATCATCTCTGCATATAAACATGGGCATCATGCAGTAATAATATTAAATGCCAACAATGCAATAGGTGTTCCACAGTTTGGCTTCTTGAATCCGATGAAATGAGAGATTATGACATTTCCATTTAATACAATTGAGAAAAGCTATTATCAAAACTTTTAAACCTAACAATTTCTCTCAAATCTTTGAGGGATTGTCTATGCTGGGCCATTAATTGACAAGCTCTGGCTCTATATCTTTCCGGGCCCAACCAGAACACATAAGCCAATCAGGTTTATTGTTTTGGCGCCTCATCTACAATCAAGAACAATAAGTAAACCAGAATAACCCCACCAAAAAAACAAGATCTTTCTCCTATCATCTTTGATATCTCCTTCTACCTGAGCTTATATCAAGTAGCGGCAATACAGGATAAAAACGAAACCAGAGAGAGAAATGATTAATAAACCAGTGAACACACTCGTCAGGAGATGGCTAAATCATTTTTATTTAATAAAGAATAAATTACTATAAATAATACATGAATATATAAATAACTAATGTAATACTGAAATTAAATCTCAGTGTATCACAACAACTTCATGAAAAGTAGAAAAGTGGGTATTAAATAAAACCAGTATTCAAATTCACAGCCAAAAAAATAGCACTGTTGTTATGAACAGGTTGATATGAGTCAGTTACAGGGGTTGTAGTGTCTTACAGTTATCAGTAGTTGGTTGATGTACACAGTAAATCACAATATATGGTTAATGCATTGAAATTATTGTGCAGTGGTACGTGAGCTTGGAATATCCATGAGAATAAGTCTTGTCTGGATGGACGGTCAGAGAAATTGAGATGTTTCCTGACATGCACACATAAAAACACTGTACAGAAACAATTTTGTATTATTTCTATGGATCCTTGAAAAACGTCTTTACTAAAACCACATTGCTGACATACAACTACAACACCAAATTGAGTCACTTCTCACTCACTCACACACTCAATGTATGATTATATAAAACAGTCGCAGGGAGACCCCTGTATCCTGAATACAGTATGGATCCAACGTTGGTCGATAAATGTAGTGAAACTGAATTCTTTGTACTTCTGGAATATATGTGCTCTATCATAAACGTTACAGAACAACGTCAAATTATGATTTCCATTAGAAACCCTGGTAAACGTCAGCATGTCATATCTGATATTAAGTTACAAGCAATTATACTGGTACCAGAATATTCGATGAAGTAAGTCATGGAGGACTTCCTGTAAACTAGAACTGGTCACCATGAGTCACCAGATAGAAATTATGGGATTAAAGTACCACCAATCAAAGATGTGGACGTACAACACATCTCTGTACTTGTGTCACTACGGAATTGGTGAGTCTAGGCGGCTTGTTTTTCTTCACAAGTATAAATCTTCGTCTCTCCTGTTGACCTGGTTGGATGACCCGGTTGAGTCAGGTGACCTGTCCCCCAAAGATCAGTTTTGGCTCTTGAGCACCACTACTCGCTAACGTTATACCAAAGTGCAGCAAACCTGTTGGCCACTTCTGTGAAAGCCCTCAATAGCCCCCGCTAAAGCACGTCACATCTCAGTTGAGACCTCTATCTGTCTCTATGTGCCCAAACTATGCCCCACTGAGAGATAACGCAAAAAGAATCACTGCCTTCTGGTGGCACAGGAGAAGGCAGGGAGGCATAAAACAGAATTGGCACATCATTTTTACTCCATAGCCTTAAAAAAAGCACACAAGTTGCGTACAGCTTAGAAAATGTCAGGGCCTGATTTCTATAGTACTATATGCTCTTTGGCATTATACTTGCTAAAGTGATGCAATTTGAAATAAACGTGGTCTTCATTTTGTTAATTAGTTAATAATTCATAATGCTTCTGTGGACTACGAACTGTGTATATATAGAGCCCCATCATATACACGTTTAAGCATAAAATTCATTGTTTTAGTAGCACTTAGATATCAAACTTTCTACTTGCATTCCACAGATGAGTGGAGCACAAGGAAAGTGGAAAAAGGAAATCCATTTTGCATGAATGCCGGGAATTCTTTCATTTGTGTCCTTCCTTTCTATCACGGAATGTTAATTTGTTTGAGGGGGGGCCCTTGCTTTTGACTACCAGCTCACGTCAACTCAAGGTGTATTTGGAATGCGTGCAGGTGGGCAAAAGACTGAGAGACGTAGGCTCGCTTTGAGAGGAGAGCTCTCCATAAAACTTTGTTCAGTTAAAATGAATTCCACAGCATGCAATGACGCCCCGATAACAACACATATTTCACGGTCAAAGTATCCGTCTGTTTCAGTGGGCCCCGCTCTCCCCTTCCAGTGTTAAATGCCACTTTTACAGATTACTCTCTTGAGTGTTGTAGGCGGAAATGGGATGCAGGCCCCCGTTTTCGTTGAGCCTCTTGGCGCGGTACGTTTCATAGTGGATGTTATGGGTGATTTCCTTCAGGTCCTGGAGGTGAGTCCTAACAGCGGAGAGGGGATTGGTCAGTAGCTGCTGTACATACAGTAGGATTGCGTCACAGACAAGTGACTGAACGGTAATTGCAATTTTAAGGGTATTGAAGTACACCAACGATATGAAGCATCTGTTGAAAAAAATAGCTACTTTTCTTAGGTAGAAAAAGAAGACGATACATTTCCTTAAGTCCTTTTACCTGATTAGAAAATCTCTTAGCAGTGCAAATTCGCAGTGACTGGGATTTTCAACTGCAACAAAAGACCAGAAGGGCACAGAATTAACAACAGCCTCCATGAATCCCAAAGAAATGGCCTTAACTTAGCGTAACTGAAAAAACCCATCCGATATAGTAAGGTCATAAATAAATAATACCTTCTATCACTCCCCAAGCAGTCTTCCTACCCAGAACTCGTTTGCCGTTCACCTGGTACTCCTTGTCACTGCCCACCACTGCAAAGGGCGTGGCCTCCTGTAAACAGAGTCGTTTAAACAAGGTTTAATTGGGTGAGGGAAACATAAGGGACCTATTAGGTGAGAGCAGGGCCGTGCCTAAGAGAGGGGTTGCTGTTCATACAAGGAAAGGTGTTAGAAAGACAATAAATTAACAATAATTATTTAAGAAATATTCAGATATTCATAATTATTGTATTTACGGTAGAATATATATATATGTGAAAAATTAGGACATCCCATGAAATATTGAGTTATTTTTTAAGAAATATGGACATCAATATTTGATCTTTGTTCAAACAATATCTATAGATAAAGGAGATGCAAGTGAACCATAAACAATGACACTTTAACCATAATATCATTTATTTAACCAAATATTTACATAATCATTTCCTACGGCGGAAAATGTTAGGACATCCTATGCCCTTACAGCTGGTATTGCCCCCTTTGGCTGAAAAAACCTTAATAAAACATTTCCAATCACTGTTTACCAGCCTCTGACATTGACTGGGAGAAAGTTTTTCCCACTCCTCTAAGCAGAATGTTTTCTTGCATGCACAGCCTGTTTCAAATCACCCCAAAGCATCTCAATATTATTAAGATCCAGGCTTTGACTTAGCCATTTCAGAACTCTCCATTTCGTACAGATTTCGATTATCAGCAACAATTAGTCCTGTGTTCCAATGGCACATTGGGTTTGCTAATCCCAAGTTTATCATTTTAAAAGGCTAATTTATGGAGATTTATCTCAATACTAATTGGTGATAACAAATTCCTTTTGCAATCATGTTAGCACAGCTAAAAAATAATTGTGCTGGTTAAAGAAACCAAAAACGTGGCCTTCCTTAAACTATTTCAGTATCTGGAGCATCAGCAATTGTGGGTTCGATTACAGACTCAAAAGAAAAAAGGTGCACACTACTTTGGAAGGTGGCGTCTTGAGCTATCAATTTCTGCAAATTCACACAATCTAATCTAGCGTCTCGAGTCTTATTCACTGTGTCTCAGAAAATAAGCGCCGTCTTGCCTGTACACCCAAATGACAATTGTATTCAGAACCAAACTGAATGATCGTAAAATAAGTTAGCTGACCCAAATGTATTTAATATTTTTGTGGTAAAATGTAAAAAAAAAACAACTGCTCTGATACCATATAAGGAATGTGACTTAAAAATGAATGAAAGCGGAGACACACCCTAATCTTGTCGTTTTCATTCTTGTCCTCCATATCATCATCAAACTCTTTCTGCGGGTAGAACTCGATTCCACAGACCTCCAGCTCCTTCCTCACCTATGGAAGAAGAGGAAAATGTAATGTAACATGACATGCACTAAAGGAATGTTTGATACTACCTATCTAGACCAAGGGCACCTCAACCTGGGCACCGTGGCCCCTAGAACTGCAGCGGGTCAGAGAAAATAAATATGTAAAAAAGTAGAAACACTAAATTATTCTGAATAACTCTAGCAACAACAACATGAATTTACTGATATTTTGCAAAAAACAACCATTGCTAATTACACCGACTGGAGTATGTAAATCACCCACCAGTAGCAGTGGCAGAAAGTGTCCGTAACTGGTGCATAGCATTCTTAACTTTCCTGATGGATTGAATAACCTTTGCTTAAATAGCTGAATGGCTACTAGTAGCAAAACCGTATTAAGGTACATCTAAGTTACATCTAAGTTACACCAACAGCACTAAAGAAGACCCAGATTTTTTCTAGGCAGCGTCATCAACACGACCGGAGTCAAAGGCCATGCGTTATGCTCGTACAAGGTCATAGGTCAAGGTAGCTCTCACCCTCTGTTTGAACTCATTCTTCTCGTCGGGGGTCATGGTGTCAGACTTGGCGATCACGGGGACGATGTTTACCATGCAGCTGAGATGCTTCATGAACTCGATGTCTAGCTGCCGAAGACTGAGAGACGGTGAGTGCGAGAGAGAAACGCACTGTCAGCTAGGATAAAATCAACCAGTGATCCTGCAGAAAAGCTAGCATGCAGCATAGACTACACAACCAATGAAGCGTGCAGAGGAACACATTCTATCTTTAAAAACAGACCCAGACGATTTTCCCTGACTCTTGACCGTCGGACAGAAACAGTCTCATTAAAGTCTTAATTTCATTGATTTCAGACCTTAGGTGACAGCAGAGAAAACATCCTGTTAGTCACAAGGATCGTCATTGTGGTGATCAAAACAACGTAGCCCAAGGATTGTGAATGCAGAACAGTGCTCCCATTATGGAAATAGCAGTTTCACGGTTCACATTAGGGTGGCTTCATCTATTGGAGGGAAGTGCCTGGCTTGGTTGTGATTTAGCTCAAGGCTGTGTTTGGATGTGAATATAAATGTCTTTGCCGTTGGAAGCGAACCTATTAGCGGTGCAGCAGAGAAAACTGAGTAGGCGAGAGAGAGGGGTGTGTGTTTGTGCACGTATGCATTTGATCACGTCCGAGTGTGCGCACGTGAGCTCCAACTAATCATCCCAAAAACATGTATGTCACTGGTCGACCCACATAATTGAAATGCGTTCAGAACGAGGACATCTCTATTCCTGAATCATTCTGTGGATTTTTTAACTCACGAGTGTCCGGTTGGGGAGATGAAGTAGAGGCAGCAGTGAACTCTAGTATCGGGGATCCGCTTCTTCCGAGCGATATTGACCTCCTCCTTCAGAAACTTTTCATACTGCTCGTTTATGTACTTGGAGATGGGCTCCCAGCTGCAGACACACGGAGGAAGGTGTGTGTTTAAAGCATTAGGAAACATTGTGTTAACCAGGGCTGTGGCAACATCTTCATTTTAGCGTGGTAGATACCGAAAGGATGAGTACGTTTCCAGTTTGGCAGTTCTATTTTAATAGAACGTCAAAGCAGGCTTACTGATCCCTAACTAAAAACAAACTACGCAGACCTGCGATAATTGACGATTATTTTGAATGTTTTTGTTGCCAACACTGAAATACTCACCAGTTCTCATTGTTTATCTGATCACCAAAACCTGGCGTATCAATTACTGTCAACTTCATCTTCACTCCACCCTCCTCGATGACTGAAACATGGAACGTGTCAGCGGCAATTTAGGATTTGAATTTTATTCAAATTGTATACTAGGTAAGGTAAGTAAAACATGTATTTGGTAAGAGTTCAAGTAACAAACACATCTTATTATTAACCTTTCTGAACAGATTATTTCAATCAAACCATTATGGCCAAATTGCTGCAAAGAAACCACTGCTGAAAGACACCAATAGGAACATGAAGAGACTTGCATGGGCCAAGAAACACGAAAAATGGAAATTAGGCAGTTGAGAGTCCAAATTTGAGATTTTTGGTTGCAAACGTCATGTCTTTGTGAGATGCAGAGTGGGTGAACCGATGATCTCTGCATGTGTGGTTCCCACTGTGAAGCGTGGAGATGGAGGTGGAATTGTGTGGGGGGTACTTTCCTGATGACATTGTCTGCAATCAAATTAGAGTTCAAGGCTCACTCAATCAGCATGGCTACCATAACATTCTGTAGTGATATATGTCATCTCATTTGGTTTGCTCTTAGAGGGACTTATTTGCCCTTAAAACAATGAGACAAAAAAACACCTCCATGCTGTTTAAAGGCTATTTAACCCAGAATGGGGAGGATGTTCCTCAAATGACCTGGCCTCCACCTCACCAGACCTCAATCCAGATGAGATGGTTTGGGATGAATTTGACGGCAATTTTGCCCAGAGATATGAAATCGCCTGGGAATTCCTGGAGTGACTTGTAAAGGGAAGTGAGCAGTTTTGCTTTGAATTCAGTGAGAGAGACAAAAGTACAATGATGCAGAATTAAAGCTGGGAGTGTTTAGACCACAGAGAAAAAGACTGAAGCTCCTTCGTGCCTCTGTGTCTGCATTAACTGCGAGGTAGGCGGCGTGTGCCTGCTGTGTGCCCACTGTGCCCAACTCAGACAAGCCTCTGCCGTCAACCTACCTCAGGCTACACTGTGTGGGCGTATGTTTATAAATATCCCCTCCCTACCCCAATTTGATCACTTCCAATAATGTCTACGGGCCCGTCTCAACGCAACAACATTTAACGGATTCAGAGGAGTTGAAAAGCTCTCCCCAACCACTCCTCCAACTGCCACGCCTCTCGTTAGCTGGCAGCACAGTCAAGGCTTCAAAGTTAGTCCTAATCAAATAGCGGGATTTTAACATACAACCCCACACACGTGCAGCACTTGGCAGCAAACAACAGCCTCTCTCACTCTCCCCCTCAGTCTCTCTCTCAGTCTCTCTCACTCTCTCTCTCTCTCAGTCTCTCTCACTCTGTCTCTCTCAGTCTCTCTCACTCTGTCTCTCTCAGTCTCTCTCACTCTCTCTCTCTCACAGTCTCTCTCACTCTCTCTCTCTCAGTCTCTCTCACTCTGTCTCTCTCAGTCTCTCTCACTCTGTCTCTCTCAGTCTCTCTCGCTCTCTCTCACCGTGAGACACAGCCTTAATCTCCACAGTCTTGGGGAGTTTGAAATCTCCCCCCCATGCTGAGCTCCACCTGCTGACCTGGGACTTGAACAGGGTGTTTACCAGTGTCGACTTGCCCAGCCCGCTTTGACCTGGGGGGGGGGTTAAAGAAAAAGAGGGAGAGTGAAGGGGGATAAGGTTAAAGGCAGAGGTGGATAAGTACAACTATGCATCCATCGCTTTGCTTAACGGCGCACAACGTCAACAATAATCGAGGGGGGGGGGCAAATGTGTCCCATACCAACTATCATAATGTTGAAGTCGAAACCCGCCTTCATGGTCTTCTTGCGCATCTGCTCGATGATGGTGTCGATCCCAATGTATCCCAGCAACGTGGATCCACCGCCCGCGGGACCGGACCCCGGTGCTCGAGCAGCCCCGCCCCCGTAACCTAGCCCGCCCTGCCCCGACGGTCCGTAGGGGGCCGTGGGGGACGGCGCCGCCACGTGAGGCGGCTTTGCAGGGACGACCGGTTTAGGTCTCACTTCCGGGGGAATTATAGCCTCTGACATGTCTGGAGAACAGGAAGGTGTCTAAATTAGGCCTGTATCTTAAGGCTATATGGAGAAATAGGCTACCTGTTGCAGTATGCACTGCACTAGTGCATGACAGATGGTGTAGATTACATACATACGCCTCAATATGTCAGATCTGTGTTAAGGACTCTCCAGGGCATAAGCGTGTACTGCAGCTGCAGCCATGGGTAAAACTATCGTCTGAACCTAAGCCTTGACATACTGTAGATCATAAAGGTCAGAAAGGCAGTGGCTATCTGCTGTATTTAGAGAGTCACCGAGTGTGTATAATGTCGCTAACACACACACACACCAGAAGCCTAAACATCATATGAAACTCGCTACACATCCAAAAGGTTTCTGACAGATTAAGCAAAGCCTAGACCAAATGTGTCACGAATTAAGTCTAGGACTAAATACAATAATTCAGCATATTTGGCAGGACTAATCCTACAGGATCATTTAACTTGGTATAACCCCTCAATCTGTCATAAATCAAAACTAATCTCATCTTTAAATGTAGAATTCTGAGACTGAATGTGAGGTCTGTCATGTCACCAAGATAGGCTAGAAAACGTTACAACGATTGAGCGTATCCAATATTTACCTATTTCAAGAAACATAGATATGTCCCTCCACGTGCCCCGCAATATTTGTACAAAATGTTTACGCTATAATTTCTACATTCCGACGACCGCAACATTAGCAGCATCAACTCATATTATACTAACCTAAGCTCTATCAAAACATAACCTGAACAACAAACTCGATCAACCCACACGACACCCACCGATCAGCTACATCCCAAAACCTATTACAAACCCCATTGTCCCGGCTCCATCCATGCTGGATAAATTATGCTAGCCACAGTAGCTATAACGGCAGCTGTCCGCATCGGTAAGCGGTGTTAATGGTTATTGTTCACTAACTTACCGATTGTGGTTTCGATTCGATTCAAACCGTTTTCTGACGCTACCCAGTGAAATTTCACGATTAGTGTCTCATTCCAGGCTTCAAGAACAAACGATGAACGTTCAATACTGGGAGCGAGTGATGTAGAAAACGGATCATGTGATTTGTTCTGGGTACCTTTTCCCCCTCGTTCACCCTCTGCCCCCCCCCCCCCCCCCCCCCCCCCC
>JACXGK010001199.1:16764-39980 GCA_016801125.1 Novumbra hubbsi | reverse complement strand
ATTCTAGGTTATTGTAATATCAGAATTTGTATATTATGATAGAAGTCACATTAAGGCAATTCTAATGAAATTAGACTGCATGAATTAATTATTGTAAAATACATTATAAAAACATAGTTCACTGTTTGAACATTAACTAAGAAACAGTATATGTGTATTTGTTGTATATTAATCCAGTATAAGCCTAAACACAACATTGTATTGTTTTTACACTTCAAAACACGATTTTAACGCCAATCATTTCCATCCATTGATCATAAAGAATGAAGACTCATGTATTGTCCTTGTTGTTTGATTTTTGTTTGTGCATTCTATGAGTTTCTTTATTTTGAGTGCATGTAGTAAATCCTGTGTTTTGACGTGATTACTTGTCACTAATGCATCTCTCATTCTAGACATGTGTGCTATTGCCCTGATAAGGAACCTTACCTCTCTAACCTCCAGTCTCTCTCACTACCTTCATCTCCTTGTCTTTCTCTATTTATTGCTTTCTCTCTCTTTACATCGCTCCTTCAGAGTACAATTATGAGTGTTGTTAAAGGGAAATTAGAACCAACACATTCAATATACATAAGAAAGATTCATATGGTTTTCTTTGTAAATATAACTGAAACATGTCTTTGTAATTACTCACCCATTGACACGTACACTCCAGAAGGTGTGGTGATGTCATCACAAAATGTGTCTGCCTCTTCAGTGACTGATGCCATGCTCGAAAGAGGTCCCGCCACTTCATGTGATATTGGTGAGGTTTTCATCTCCCCTAATATGTAGTTGCAGCCTTCCTGGGGTCGGGACGGTTGCTCAGCACACTCAATTGAATGGGATGTGTTTTTTAGTCGGCTGCGCTTCATGGACCGAAGCCAGGGAATAGACCGTTCTACTGAGGAATATTCTGGTGTGTTGATGTCAGGCCTCGGTTGGTCAGGTGGCGCTGCCAGATCTGTTTGGGCCGGTGTTGAACCACCAGGCAAGAGTCCTTTGTTACTGAAGTTGTTGCTCTTTACTATTTCTGCGGTTGATAGGTCAGCATCTGAATTATATTTCATTTTAGAATGAGTACCACTGCAGATCCCATCATGATTAGGTTTGGTAGTTTTTGTAATTAAACTGCTATGGGTATTTTGGCCATGTACTTTATACAGGCCCTGGCCATGTATATCAGTTTCACTGTGCGGTGTGTCGAACCGAGTAGATGGTATGAGGGACAACCCCTGTATTGGATTAACCGACTGACATGTCTCTGAGTTGTTACTCTTTGACCGTTTGATCAGATTATTTGTTTCTTTCTCACTGGTTTGTACACATGTCTTTGGAATTTCGCACTTAGGTTTGTTCCAGCATTTAGGCTTTTGGAGGTTTTTGATAGTTCTACAAGGGCTCAATATGCCACTAGATTGAAGTCTGGCCTGCGAGACTGTCTTTGTAGACTCGTCTGGGTGAGACTCATTAGTGGAAAACTCCTTTTTTGCACCAGCGTTGATGGGACAGCTGCTTTTTTGGGATTCTTTAACCTCTACAGGTGACGATTGTCTTGGAAGGTGTTCCCTACTAAACGGTGACTTGGGAAGAGAGGAAATTCTACCATAGTCCTTTTGAGAGAAAAACAATTGACCAGCAGAGACGCTGAAAGACTGAGACTGAATTCCCATCTTGATATGTTGTACGTGTTTAAATGACTTTGGAAGAGGAAGGCTGTATTGGGAGGTCTTTGCAACATTCTTTGAGTCAAAATGAAAATGAATTGATTGAGAATCTTTTTCAACAATGGTTGGGACTTTACCTCTTAAAGCATATTCTCTGGCCACCACAGTTGGAAAAGTACCCGATGGGGACCCTACAGCAATTGGTGGTGAGACTGTGCTAGAAACCTTTTGCTTGGGAATGTCCTCCTTACTATGAGGAGACGCAAGGTTTGGTTTAGTTATCAACTCTTTTTTCCTGAGCCTTAGCCTGGCCTGAAGCAAGTCAGGATGCTGGGCCTTTGTACCTTTCACTCTGCAAGCCCCTGAATGTCGAGCTTGTAGGGGAAAATGCTTTTGCGTATCAGCCTGTGAGCCTCGACGTCCAGAGTAAGACGTGGGTTTTGTTGACCAGGAGCGAGTTGCAAATTCAATCAAAACGTCATGGTCAAGTATGTCATGTACGGAAGGTTCCGGAGCACGTTGTATACCATGGTCAACCGGACCTTTGTGAACAGAGAGTTTTGAGTGGACCCATGTTTCTTTGGCCAAAACGGAGGGCTGTTTGGTGCGTTGGCTTTCCAGTGGTGTTGCCTGACATATGGGCGCTGCACATGGGCCAAGTTGGGTATTCTGGATGGGAGGTTTTGGAGAGATGTTTGACTTTTGAACGAGAAGTGTTCTAGACACGCTATGATTTGGTAAAGGTACCTTGGCTGAGGTGCAGGGATCTATATCAGGAACTTTCCAAATCGGCTTTGGGTTAAAACGTGTTGTCGGGGGGCATCGCTTGCTCTTCGAATCAGGGAGGGTCGAAGAGACGCTTGGTTGGAGCCGCGGAACAGGAACCATTGTGGATCTGCCTTCGTGGATCCTCTCGGAATGAAGATGGAATCGTTGACTGTCAAAGGACGATATCTGGACGGGTTTCTTCACTACAGGAGACAGTGGGAGACGAAGGAGCAATGGGGCAACTAAAGGTTTCTGGGAATTTTGAGACAAAGGTAACCGAGGCAGGAAGGGAGCCCGATGGTGGGTGAAACTCATGGCAGAGAGAGGTTATGGTTATTTGCAAAGCCTGATAATTTTGTATTAGGGACTGTCACAAAGTTAATTTGAGGAAAATAAATGTCATGTTAATGAATTTCTCTCTATTGGCGTAAACATAACAGCAGACTTTGTATTGGTTTTGAGTTTGTATGCTCCACAGAACAAAACACAGTGTCTAGATCTAGAATGTAACAACCATCAAAAGGTAACAACAAATACTCAAAGGTAAAGTACATACTCAAATACTTAATATTGATGTCACATTCTAGAATACACCAAGCCAGAGAACAACACAACTACTTAAAGACCACAACATTTATACAATTAAACAAGCACTGACCTGAGGGTCTGCGAATGCCCCTATCCGTGTTGTTGACATAGAGTGACTGAAGGAGGGAGCCGGAAGGCTAGATGCAGTGGGTACCAAAGTACATTCTCCTAATTCCTCTCATGTAAAGCCACATTGTTTCACACTCCCACTTCCCCTCCTTATTTGTCTGTGAGAAACACAACATGTGTCTGTAGAAATGTGATATGTGTTGGTAGATTGTGCTTCCCAGTGGAGAATCTTGAACCACATCTTTGACCCGAGGGATGTTTTTTTCCGAAGTTTTTAAGGCAGAGAGGCAAGTGCATAAGACCGTTCAAGAGGTGAAAAAAACATTTACTTGGGTATTTGTCACGCCTCGATAGCTCTGGGCAAGTGCTTCACAATAAACACAAAGTTATTTTCCATCCCTTAGTCAAAACTGACAGTGAGAGTAACATGTATTGTCATAATATTAGAAGGTTTTGCAATCTTGAACATCCGTCACCAATCTGTAAAGCACATCACTGGTATTTGTGTTTACAATACATACTACCTTATCTAAAGCGAAGTACAGTAGTGACTGCATACATGTTTTGTCATGACCTGCTATGCATTGGCCTCCCATTAAACCCTGATTTATCATAATTTACACAGGACCCAGGACATGCTAAATCATTACTGACTTTGCAGTTACATTTGAGCACCAAATTTTGGGGGGGAACAAGCAACATCTCAACAGCCGCTACCTCACATCGTTTTTAAAACACTAATATTGTCTCAATGGTTTCAACATTTGGAAACATATTGCACTTTATTCGTCCTCTACAAAATGCACTGAAATGTATAAACACGATGGTCAATGCTTAGTGATCGTCAGGTTACAAAACATCTGCAAAACTCGGCATACATTTGAAGTACGAGCACAAAAACACAAATGAACAAATAAACAAGATTTTGTCTCCTTCCATTCTACAGCACAATTACTAGAGATTTAAAAAGGGTTCCCCACCCCCTCCCTGGTGCTACTGAAGAGCGCCTTCGCGTTCCCTCCTCATGCCCCCATAACTTCCCACGAGGTGTCCGTCTCAGTGTACCACACCGCCGGCGTTCAGGTTCCTCTCCTCACCGCGGGGCCTCTGGCCTGCCTCGGGCGTGTCGGGGGTCACATCAGGGCGTCGCCGTCGTCATAGCCGCAATTCACCCTGACCACCAGCGGGCGGTGCTTCACCGTCCTGCTGCTCCACTTCTGGGCCTCCTGAAGGCCCGGCTCCAGGAAGTAGAGGCACGCCCCAAAGCCGACCAGTACCAGGACTGACACGAGCAGGTAGACGGGGACAAACCAGTCCAGGAACATCCAGGACATGGCGCTGCTGCGGGGGGGGAGGGGGGGGGGGGCGAGGGAGGGAGGGAGTACAGCAGACATGGGCCCTGGGGTTTGAGCTCAGGATGTAACACCTAACACGACCCAACACGACCCACTCCACATGACACGGCCTCACCATGTTAACACCCTCACGATCCTAATGCGTGCTTCTGCCTGTGCAGTGACAACGCTCCATTATAGGACACCCGTGAAGGGAATTAACAGCCCTTGGGAAACATTCGTCGGCTCAGCCTAGCAGGCCATTCCAACATCCCAGCATGCTTTGCCTCCTACAGGCTTTACGTCCATGCAAGCACCCCACGCAAAGAAAAAAAAAAAAAAAAAAAAAACCACCCATCACGTTACAGTGTACTCATCCTGTGTTGTCCGGCACATACCTGTGCCCTCTGCTGTAAGATGGCAGCCTGCTGGCTCGCAGGGAGTGAAGGAACACGGTGTGTAGTCACCAATCAGATCCCCCAGCCCCGCGCTCGCCGATCTAATAAAGCCGCATATGATCTCCGGATGCACGGATGACAGAGGACGAGGCTGCATGTGGGTTCAGCGTGCCGCTTTCGGAGTCTTCCGACGTCACATTCCAAGTGTGTGAGGGGGGGGGGGTTGCTATGACGACAGCCCCAGTAATGGGCGATGAAGAGAGTGGGAGGGAATGTTATGCAACGGTTATGATTGTGTTTCTTTCTGGTTTTTTAAATCAGGGCCCTTCAGATGTCTCTAGTCACCTCCCGTCTACGGCGTGAAATCGACTTTGTTTAAAACACACATACCGTCACATTGCGATTAGGGTCACATGGAGATACCAAGGGCTATATCTTTCTGGATGGCCTCTTTTCTTGCATACGACCGAAGAATAGACTGATCCATTACAAAAGCGGCCAAGTTAACTCAATCCCACTTAGAACAACAGGGTTCAGCAACCAGATTTCTAAAAGCAAATATCGTGATTTCATGCAGACCTGTACTCAAATATATTTTCTCGGAAAACACTTGGAAGATCTGAAAGGAATAATCCTCGGTTCCATAAACCCCATTCAAGGTCCATCTCAAATACACTTCTAAATCATCCATATCAAGGAAGTGAAAATGAACACAAACACTACACGTATTTAGATGTTTATAGAATTTTCCATTTACTAATATCAAGGCATTTCAGTTAGTTCAGACCAGTGGCAAGGCAGAGTGGGGTTATCAGAGTAAATCTGGAGTACACATCCTTGTTTTTACATTGGTTACAATTAAGTATTATCCATTACAGTATAAAATACACTGATATTGTCTACAAACATATTAAATAAAACACACAAAAATTAACAAAAAGCCTTGGTTCTGTGAGACCAAACGATACAGTACACGCATCGTATTCCGCTCATTATGTACATATTTGCACAGATTTTAATCTTCAATTTCATACTGATTTCCTTACATGAACTGTAAGTCAGTGATTCTTTTTTTTGTATTTGTTAATTTGTTAACACAACAGTTCTCTATTTAGCAAATGAATAGCGGTTCAGCGAGTCAGTTGTAAATGTACTTAGTGTCACATTACTAGTTCTCTCCCTGTAAAAAAAACCAAAACAAATGGCACCGAGGAGTCTAAAGGATCGCCGGTGGTGAGGGTTCTGAACAGCACTGCTGTGTAACGGAGAAGGTTGGTTAAACGGTGTGCGTTTTATAACTTGGCAGACCGCGTATCCACCGCGGTGCTGACGGACTGCAAAGGAGCTTCTTCCTGGAGAAAGTCGGTGACAATTCGGGCCACATCCTCTGGGGTGTTCAGGTGTACGTGATGGTTGCCAGGTACATTTACCACCCGGCCCTGGGAAAGATAAAAGGGGGAGGGGGGGGGGAGAAGGAGGGAGGGAAAGTAATGGAAACCTTCACTCCCGACAAAAAGGACCCCTAGCCACACTGAGTGCCTGTATGTAGGTCAGTGTTTGCAGCTAGAAATATTCTTGCTGGCTCCAATTCTTTGATGCTGCGCTATTACAACTCGCACTAGCTCTGTTTAGTTAGCCAGTAGCTACTGTTTAATACAGCGTTCTGCAAAGAGCACGGAACCAATATGAATGTAGCCGCAAACAACCGCAATCCTACGCAAGCAACTACTGAAATCCTCGACAGTGACATTGGTTTGCACGCTTGAAATGTGAACCGGACACGGGTTCCTTGTGAAGGCAGGTGTATATGAACGCGTACTTGTCTTTCTTTATAGCCTTGAAGTAGCGCTGAGGTAAATGTCTTCTGTTCAGGTGCAGAAAACATCTTTTCAAACCCCTCCTCCGCCCTGTCAGGAGTACATTTAATGAACAACAGGAAGAGGTGGTGAGTGACTGTAAACTGCCGGCCCCTTATGTAATGTTATTAACAGTGTTAGGACACGAGGAGGTGACGTACAGCACGACTAGGACTCTAGCCTGAATCCTGGACTGCAACTCTAGACTCTGCTCCAAACTCAAACGCACAGTGTTTGTCTGAAAACCACAGAACTCAACTATAAAAACACAAAAAGGTATTTAAACGCATTATCGTCTCCTTAGGACTACAGACCTTTTACACCCTACAGTATACACACTTACCAGATTGATTCGATAGTCTCTTGTGAACACGACGCCTGTTTAAAAAAAAAAAAAAAAAGAAAACATCATCAGAATAACATCACAATGACACGAGACGTGGGGGAAGAACCCCTCGCAGGAACAAACCCAACAGAGTGAAATGAGGAAATGGGAAACAATGACAGACACAGACCGAGAGAAACAGTCGTACCTCCTTGGACTGGAGCGAGGCCTCGTTCCAACAGGATGTGTGCAGACCCCTCAGATAGACTGGGATTGGCCGCCAGCAACCTGCAGCCAATGGGTACATGAAAAACACTGCAGCAGTGACAAAGGATGGCGCAGTGGCCAAATACACTGCATCTGCGTGCAGTTTAGTCACAGCAGCCCAGGTTTGTATCCAGGCTGTATCCCACAAGCATTACACATGGCCGACAGAGACCGTTCTGGACTGAGACTCTCTGCCAAGATTGAATCGGACGAGATTTTCAAGGCTTTCGAGTCGGATGTTCGTGACCAGCAACTGCCGAGCCTCAGTGTGCGGTAACGCCAAGAAGTAAGTACAACCCCCAAGAAGTAAGTGCACCCCCCCAAGAAGTAAGTACACCCCCCAAGAAGTAAGTACACCCCCCAAGAAGTAAGTACACCCCCCCCAGAAGAATGCACCAACACAAGACACAGTTGAACTCAAAACTTCTAAAAAAGTGAGTACAGGTAATGTAATTAATTATTATTTTTAGTTATTTGGACTCTATATGGCCATCTGAGCTAAATTCGAACCACATTCGTTGATAAAGGCAAGTCAGTACACCCCTCACTTTACCACAATATAAAATGGGAGAATATTGGCAATAGAAAACCTATGGCTGCTTTTGGATCCTATGTAACCCATCATGGTACTGCACAAGCTCCTCCCCCGCCCTGTACCTATATACCCGTTATATATAAAACTACTTGTTACTAAGCCTAAGGAGCTACAGTGTGTGCAGGCATTTGATACACTACCACAATTTAGAACATTGAAATTGGTGAGAGAACACACAGACTGGCGACCTAATGCGACAGTCCTACCTCATCACTGCATTGTCATAGGCGTAAACCTTTGCTGACTTCTCATCTTTCTTCTCGAACTGGAGCATTTCTTCAAATCCCTCCCTCATGGCCTTATGCAAATCTTTCTGGGTGTAAGGATGACAATGGTAAAGCAAGACAGAAAGCCGGGGGGGGGGGGGTCAACAGAGACAGACATTTTAATTTCATCATTCTTTGAATCGGATGCATTTCAGTCAAAAAGGAGTTACGAGGAGAATATAATGGAATTGATGTTGGTGATTCATTACCGAGTTTGTGGGTAAGAATCCGTAAGAGTCCAGTAGAACCACTGATTCCACCATTTCAGGATACAGGGCACTGAACTGGACGAATACAACAGGCTATGGTTCAACACACTGTACGCATAACTGGGTGTCTGGATACTGTGTCTGGATACTGTATGCTACAATACTACACCGCAAACAGATTTTACACACCATTGACAAGCTTCCTCGTTCAGACACTTACCAGTCCAGCAATGTTTCCCCCTATGGATTGGAAGGTGGAAGAGCACAGGATGAGATATCTTTACCTCAGACAAAAAAAACCTAGTATGATCAGAACACGAGTTGCAAAAGAGGTCATACGAATCATAAAGTCACTCACCCATACTGTGTCCGATAATTGAGAATCTCGTCCACCGAAGAGCTGTAAACAACATTTCAATCTATTAACTAGTAATGGCACCTGCAAAATGTAAAATGTTTGTGCCTGTCATCACATAAGTATATAGCATTGCATCTAAACTCTTGGTAGATGAAAAGGTCAGATAGTTCAGAGTACCGTCTATGATTCGTCGTACGTCCGCCACATAAGCCGGAAAGGTATAGAATACCCCAGGGGGTCTATGGGATGAGAGGCCATGACCAGCCATGTCCATAGCCACAAACTTCCACTCTGTGTGTGTGTGTGTGTGTGTGAGAGGAAGAAACGGTGAGAGGAGACTTAGAATCTGTCTGGGTCTGTTTACAATGTATAGTTACACAACGAAACATCCTTATACGTTTCAGGAAACCACCATCAAGCAGACGGTGCACGTGCCTTTGGGAAGCATTGGGATGAGGCTGTTGAAAGTGCCACAGTTGTCCGCCCACCCGTGCAGGCAGAGTACAGGACGACCGTGGTCCGGTCCCCAGACCTTGCCTTTGATTTCTCCCCACGGCACCAGCACACTGAACTCTAACACACACACAGAGAGAATTGGTGTCAGGATGTATTTGAAGATTTACCAATATCGCATGTCGCGGTGGCAAGCTAGAAAGAGCTCGGTAGAATAAAAATCACAAGCGCGACAACGAACGAGTAACATCTAATGACCAAGGATTCTTACCTGATGTTGCATTTGAAACTTTTGTCACCAAGTGTCTGACTCCTTTTAACGTTTGAATCATTATGATTGTTAGAAATGAAATCAAATGCGCTATTCGTCCAATAAGTCAATATATTAACGCTATATTATATAAAACGTTATGAAACGAAATTAGAGACACTCCACTCACACTGTAGCTGCTATAGGGTCTAACTTCTTATGACACAACTATCGTTTCCGGATAATAAAAAAACACACGTTATTTTGACCAATCATACATCAGAGTTGACCAAACGTTTCACTATTTGATGTGATTGACACGAAAATGCACCAATCAGATGTTAGACATTAGCCAATCAAATTCTAAGTCTTTAGAATACTGCGGGAGAACGCAATGTGCTCTCAAAAATATCCATAATATAATACCAGCAAATGGCTTATCAGCCTTTTAACATCCTGTTTTCACAGTAGCCATATATACAAACTCAAAATAAATAAGCAACAAGCATTTGGCAAGGGAAGGCTCTAGGATCGGAAACTACAGAGGATTTGAACTCTGAGGGTTGGCCAGTCCTCTTCCTATTAGGTCCCCTGGATACAGTAGCCTGTAGCCTACATTCTTCACAAATATATTTACACGTTCAGATGACCATCAGGTCAATAAATACAGATGAGAACAGGAATGTGATCAAAGTATGTATGCAGATTCTACATCAGCAACACACCCAGATGGACTTTGACAGAGAATCATAGAGGGGCTGTGGGTAAAAACTAGATCAGCAACACAACCAGATGGACTTTGACAGAGAATCATAGAGGGGCTGTGGGTAAAAACTAGATCAGTAACCCAACCGGGAGGACTTGGACTGGGTGGTCCTGAGGCTCAGGTCCTTCTAAGAGCCAAAATGACTTTTCAGAAGAAAACCATATACATATCTCAGTTTCAGCATTTGCATGAATTTCAGTGAATTAATTTCTAAATAGCTATTAGTTCACATAGGTTGAAATAACTATTGAAAAATAAAAAGCAAATTCCAGCCATTCAACAAGTCTAGATGGACTTTGGTTTATTGTACAGATTACACGTTGTCATGTCTTTAAAATGTCGCTAGGGGGCACATGGTTGCTATTTAGCAGTGCATAATTATAATGTAATCCATCAATTCAATCCTAAAACAACAGGGTTTAAAACTGACCTAAAACGTCTCCAGTAGCATAGAAAGGACTAGGCACCCACGAGTTATTGGTCGATCTGCAGTTCTTACAACCATTTGACTACTAAATCAATGATACAGAATTGCCATTGACTCTTGGGTTTATATAATTTTGCATATGTAATGACTTGATAGGTTTTAGTATTTATATTGGAAAGAATTTGATCCACTAGGAAATAAAATGTTTTGTTGATTTTACATCAAATATACCATGTGAGATCATGTGCAAAACCTCTAGTAGGATCACATGAATTTCAAGTATTTTTCCATGTGTGGAGTATAACGAAGAAGCCTCATGTGCTTAGTTCAGCTGTCATACCATATCAGAAGCCACAATATCAGATTATTTCCTTTGTAAACTATGTAAATATAGTAAAACACTATCTAACTTAAAACTATTTATACAACTACCACATTCACATCAAGTCCCTGTAACAATAGCTGGAGAATGGTTAAATTTATGTACCAAATCCGAAGCAGTCCACTTTCTTACCTTTAAAAGAGCGGATTGCCTTTTTAAATGTTGTGGCTTAACAGGCGGTCTTGGCTGCCACAATTTGCTATTTCTAAGGTGAGTGTGAGAGATAAAAAGAGATAGAAAGAGAGAGAGTGACACGACGGAGAGCGATAGGGGATGGGAGAGATAAAGGTGCAAGATGTTGTCTGCCTATATTTCCACAAGGAGCCAAAATGGTCTTTTTACCAATCACATCCAATCTTTTTTAAACAAATCTACGCATGTTTGACGAACCCAACTTTGACCACTTAAAAAATTTACTAGTTTGTCAAAAAAGCAGAGCGGTCGGTTTTATCAATGTCACAAGAAACAATTAGTCTTTTCTAATAAGTTCTCATTGGATATCCAATATCCAGCCATTAATAAAGTGGATTATAATGCAATGCTTTGTTTCCTCAAGTCCTCAGGTTCACACGACATTACACGCGGTCAACTAATCGCTACGTGAGTTTGTCGGGGTTACGCGAGGACAGGTTTGGGAAACACTGAAGCAATGTAACAAAATCCTCACACTTTACAATACTCACGTCTCATACATACATTTTACCAATCATGGTTTATCAGGCAACTATTGAGAAATGTGATCGGTCCCAACAGATTATCTAATGAACTCAGTCAACAGGAAGGCATGACACAATGAAGACAAACAGTTTGAATGGGACCTAACTACTATGGTCTATCATGGAGGGCGGGTTGGAAAGGATGTAGGTGGAGTTAACATTTTAAGACAGGGAGGGAGAGAGAACGGGAGATTGATTGATGGGGAATGGGGTGGATGAAGAGAGGGGGGGAAGGCATATAAAAGGTGAGGTTTAGGGGTGGGCTTGGTTATAAAGTGTTTGGGTTTTGAAATATTTACAGGAAAGATTGGCTGACATCACTGGTACAGTATTAATGCTTTTATTTACTATTTCATAAATGCTCACTAACTTTAACATTCACTTTCATACAACAGAAGCAACATGATTGTACTGAGGCTTCAAAAGCATACTACAGTGTTTTAATCAGAAGTGAGATTTTTGTTGGACTGAAATAGTGTCCAATAATGAATTTCAGTCAACAATTTCAACTGCATAAGATCTTGGTGTGTCATATTCAGCCTAACTTTTAACGTCTCAAGAGAGCAGGACATACATATATGAAAGATTTACATACTTAAATGCAAAGACCTCGCAACAGCAGATGGACGGGCAGTGTTCTGGTACTGTGATGGGTTTGTATCTTAAGACAACAAGACAACCCCTACTGTTGCCTCTGTATCCAACTATGTTGTCGACAGTGGAGGGTGATTAGCTAATAGGAAATTAGGTGGCGGTGACTATATCCCTCCTATATCTAATCCTACAAGGTCAAGGTCGTTGAAAGGCAATCGGTGAAATTCCTTTGGATTAGTCGTGACCTTGTTACTACGTTGTTGTCTTTGAAAGTGACAATAATAGCGTGACCGTTATTTTGAATGAATCCCACAGAGTTAGCATTGCTTTACAGTGTCATTCAATGTATGCGTGTTGAATGCAGCGTGTTAAGCAAACCCAACAAAGACAGAGAGCTTCTGTTATACATCCTCTTGTGGTAGAGTGCTTTGTCTCGCTTGATGACTCACTGATGTCTTCAGTTACACTCTCTCCAGAACACCTACTGTATCTTATTACCTATGGCAACAAACGGTCCTTTGATACGCTCCTTCCGTGCAACAACCAGGCTTTGTGATTGACAGAGAGGGATTTGTTTTGAGTTGGCGAGGGTCTTAGATGAGTGTAATATATTACTGAATTAAAACCATGCACAAGCTTTCTAGCATCGTCCCTGGTTGTATTCTTATTACATTTTCCCCCTGCTCTTCATCTTCAGTGTGTTTGTTGCTTTCACTGTACTTTCTGAATGCTAAAGAAAATACTTAGTTCTCCATAAGCGTTCCTAAGTCGTGAATGTCTTCATATGCGCCGCTCCTTTCCTCAGATCATGGCCGACTTTGAAATGGTTCTGAAGTGCTGGGGGCCAATCGAGGCTGACTACAACAAGAATGGAGGACTGGTCCTGACCCGGTCAGTACACAATAATGCACTGTATCTATCTCTGGTCCAGCCTGTAACTTCATTAAAAACAGGCAACGCCACCCAAGTAAACACATATTGTCTGTAGCGCAAACGTATAAAATCCATACAAATTACCCTTTTTTTTTTACTCCTTGCCTCTAGCCTCTTCATGGAGTATCCCGAAACACAGAAGTTGTTCCCCAAGTTTGTAGGCATTGCCAAGGGGGACCTGGCTGGCAATGCAGCAGTTGCTGCCCATGGAGCCACTGTGCTCAAGAAGCTGGGTGAGCTGCTGAAGGCCAGAGGTGACCATGGTGCCATCCTCAAACCCCTGGCAACCACCCACGCAAATAAGCACAAGATCGCCCTTAACAACTTCAAGGTGAATATGCACAATTGTCTCATTGCCCCGCTAGTCGAGGGAGCGTGACAGCTACATTTTGGCGATGACGCGAGGTGCTTTTGGTCACTGTAGAAAAATAAATAATGAGACCACGCCAATCTCTCCACGGCCAGCTCATCACTGAAGTCGTCTGCAAAGTGATGAGCGAGAAAGCCGGGCTGGACGCGGCTGGACAAGATGCCCTGAGGAGGGTGATGAGTGTGGTCATCGCCGACATCGACGTCACCTACAAGGAGCAGGGCTTCGCCGGCTAAGCGGTTACCTCAGCAACCAAATGGCCTAGGGTTGCCAGGGGTCACGAGAGGTTAGTCATAGGACAACAGTTGAATTTGTAGAACATTTACTGGGATGTCTTATATTGATAAGTAGGGGGGGGCTATATTTACATAATGATCCTAGTGCTTTTACTGTATGAAAACACGGCAACTGCAAATCTACTCTCAATTCTCATGTGCATGTTGTCTAGAGGACATTACTGAAGGTGAATGGGGGGTGATAATGAAGATTTATGGGGGATGTATTGAGGTGTAAAAGGGAAGTATTGGTGGTATATATGGAAAAGTACTTGAGGTCAATGGGGTTAAACATGTATTTCTTACTGTACTGTACCTTGCCTTAATACAACTGCCATTTCATTGTAGTTTGCTTTCTATTTGTAAAGTAATTCTCAATTGTACTAATAAAAATTAAATCTGCTTCCACTAAGTGCTGGTGTTGTTCCTTCTCTATGATCCTTCCCATCCTGTCACATAACCAACACCCACTGACACAGACAAAGGTATTTTTAAGGGGATGGTTATTTATAGGCCCAAAGGGCCAAAATTGGCCATATATTTTGGAAAGAATAGTTGTTAGGCACAATGCATCACAGAGTGACTGATACAGTAATCTATAATAATAAGTTGCATATATGGGTGTGGCAAGGTCATGATGTCTCAATAGGATTGGATAAAGGTGGGGGTCGAAGGTAAACACATAATCCAATAGTTTGTTTAACAACTGGCACCACTCCAGTGGGTCTGCCCCTGACCCCTCAAACAATCTCTCCCCCTTATATTTACACAGCAACACACACAGGCTGTTTATTTCTGTCGTCACCTATTTGCCCTCTATTCTTGGACGACAGTGCGGGTCACACTGGGGCCAACCTACCTGTAACGCGATCCGATCAGCAGCGTTGGAGAGCACAAGCTCTCTCTCGAACTGCAATGTCTCGTTCACTCACCCACCTCAGACGCCCACACCGAGATGTACACATTTCCCCCCACGCTCTACGAATCCTGCAATTTCATTGCGGACGTACTCACCCACCTCAGACGCCCACACCGAGATGTACACATTTCCCCCCACGCTCTACGAATCCTGCAATTTCATTGCGGACGTGACTCTCTCCACAAGGCAGTGTTCTCCGATTAGGCCGTCTGATTTCAGGTCACCCGTGAGCCTGCCATTGAGACCAGATTATGCCCCTCAGCCTGAGCGCGGTCCGAGCCATAGTGACGCCATGGAAATTGCCTGGCGCATTCCTCAGATAAACCAACTCCCGTGTTGGTTAAGCCCCTATGAAAAAAATGTACGTTGTTTCTTAATGACCTCGAGTGAATTGAATAACTTTATTAGAACCGTTTGTAGTTCATTGAACTTGCACCCCTGGACACGTGAGGCAGAACGGTGAAAGAATTGTTTTAACCTTGAAGGAGTCATTTGAAAGCAACACTGGTGAGAGGAGAGTTGAGCTGAAGAGCATTAGCATTAGGCAGCTAGCCCAACCTAGGACATTAGCATAATACAGATAATTAGTAATGCATAAAAATAGTTAACCTGAAGCCATAACTACAATGTTCAAACCGTAGGTACCACAGGACATCAAGTAAACACTGACCACCTGATCCCAGGCCAGGGAAACCAGAAACCCATTGGGTTTATATGCTCCCTTTGTATAGCCACTTTAGGTTTTGTTAGTCTAACAGTTTTGCTCCAACCGTTGGCGGTGTAACGAATTGAAACACTGCTAACGGACTGTTCTTTTCACACCTGTTACAGTCGCAGATTAAACGTAAACGTCCCCAGTGGAGGGTGGACCATTTACATCTTCAAACGTACAGTGCGCACGACTACTTTCTAGCTGTTCGAGAGCTTCAATAGAACTTCCAGACCTTCCTGCCCCCCCCCACCCCCATGGCGTCCCGAAGCATTATCTATCAGTGAGGAAACAGGAAGGCTCGGACGTCTTTAATCCCTCAAGACAAAGCAGAGCGTGCAAACCGCTAGATACACCCTCAATGATGAGAGCAGATAATTACACTTTCCCGGTATCTGACTTCCTGTTTGCGGTAGCGCAGTGGTTCCCGCCGGCGTCCAACCACGACCGCGGTCTAAAGGCGCTTCCTAACCTACCATTATGGAATCCCTCCCGAATGTTTATTCGTAAACGCTGTTAGCGGATGACAAATAATGGAGCACATGACTACAGTCAACAACCCCTCCACCTCTGTTCTGGTTACTCGCTTGCCAAGCCCTTATCATAGAAGGGAGAGTACGTGCACAAGCTGTCGTACTCCATGTGAGGCCCCTCCGTAACGGGTCACTCACTGAATTATTTAGCCGCAAGAACCTGTTGTCACGGCGCGAACAGATGCCAATTTCGGACGGACGGATTTTTAACCCCATTGAAATGCCTGCATTCACAGTCTTATGTTTCATAGTGCACAGTATATTCTTTGGCTACGGGCCAACTGCCGTGTAGAAGTTGCGCTGCACATCCAAAACCAAGGGCCCATCGTCAAGGACCCCGTTTTGAACTTTTGAGTTTAAGGGTGAAGGAAAAAGGTGTAAGGTGGCGGACGTTTACAAGGGTCTATTAAACTGGCCCCTTGGGCGGTTTTATTTGGTCACTATTTTCAGAATCAACGACAGCGTCCTCCCTGCCATCCTGTGTCTATACCGGAGCCTGAAAGCCTTTTGCGGAGGACATTCAAACAGGGGGCTTAATCAGGCACTCCATCTGGTGTCAGTAGGGTGACACGGCAGTGAAATTTGATCACAACTTCATTTACAAAAGACAATTTAACAAAGACAACTTTCTTTACAAATCAGGTCAGTGTTCTTTAGAGATTTTATCCACACATACTTTTACATCATTTCAGATGGCAACAGTTCAGAGGGGAAGTAAAACAAAACTCACCAAGCCTTTCTTATACATCTGAATTTAAATTAAATAGAACAGACCTACTGCATAAACGTTTAAATTACAGGCTTTTTCTGGCCTGAAAATCATTTATGATTAACGATTTACAAAACAAATGTTGACCTCCATTTCATTTCCAAATCCAGATGTGGTCCTCAGCCAAAAAGCTTGCCCAAACCTAGTTTAGATAAAGGCTTAGGTAAGGATAAAGCGTAATGTAAGAAGATACATTTAAAATGTTACTTATAGTTGTGGCACTCTAAATATTAGTTTTACCTAAATTATTACTGGAATATAGTAATTGCATGAAGATTGGCTCATTTGCCAGTTCACTGCAAATTTTAACTAAGTATTGAAGGAGACTTCAGTGAACAAACTATTTTCTAAACCACCTGTTTTGGGCTGAAGGGTAATATGTTGTCATATAAGCATATCATTTAGTTACAATCACTATCAAACCTTAGTTACCCATAAAAGCACAGGTTTGAAAGCAAGTGGTTCTGATGACATCGGGCACACAGCGGCACAAACACGACACAGTACAGTTTCAACATCATTAAAAATACCAGTATTTGGCTGAAAGATTAAATCACAAATTGACTATGCAGAATACAGACTTAAAGCAAACAAAATGCCCAAACAAATTGATCCATAAAAGTATAATCTATTACACATGCTGGAAAATGTTAAAACAGATCATTGTGTTTATTTCATACCGCCTTCTTAACAAATCTCAGTTCTGATTATAGCATACACTGAGAAAAAAATAAAAAATGTTCACCAAGATTAATTAATTAACCTTCAATTAACCTTATCAACAACACAGTGAATGTTGTGTATGAATAGAATCTACAGCAACGAAGCTGCAAACGGTAAGGCATGCATGATAAATACTGTACATTCAAACACATTTCTATATAAACTGGTTACTTGTTTAAGAGACACACATTTAGCCTGTGACAGCAATAGCCATTGAAGTTGGGGATAACTCATCATTGGGGTTCAACGGTTAGTCAAAGTTCTGCTGGTCAATGTCAGAAGGCACAGTGTAGCGAGTGAGACTGGACAGGTGAAGGCCAGTTGCCATGGGGACGTGGCCAGCGGTCACCTTGAGAATGGCCAGTAACCTATGGGCTGCTGTGTTCACTCCCTCTGTTGACTGAGAGAAAAAACACAGCAAAAAACTTCAGCTTCACGACATGACAGAATAATGCTGTTAAAGAACATTCTTACATTCCTGAAATGTGTTTTTTTTTTTTTAAACAAAACAAGCCTAAGGAATTGTACCCATTTCCTAGCAATCGCATTCATGCAATAGCCTTTACAGCTGAGACAGGATAGATACATACCTGATCGTCTGCATACAGTAAAGGGCAATGGAGAGATGCCACTAGCTTCCTCACTGAGATCAAACGCTCAGGGGGCACTGATGCATTACGAGCTGGGTGGCGAGAGAGACACACACACACACAATAGAAATCATTCAGCATCAGATCATAGAAAGAACATAGGCATCTAATTCAATTTCCTTACCGTTAGTAACAAGGAAGCAGACTTTGCCTAGGAAGTAACCGGGGTCTAAGAACTTGAGGGACATTTCTGCTGACTGGTAACTGAGGAAAATTAAGATCAGTCATGTATCCATCTCCCGGAGTATAACAATGATCTGTCATGTGAACATACCTGAGTTGTGAAGTTAGGTTAATTATGAAAACAACCAGATCTATCCGCGGTCGAAATTTCTCGTTCTCTATTGGCAGTGGGAGGCTTCGAGCCAATCTCCTACATGAAAAACCGTGTATAACATGAGATGTCAAAGTTTAGTGAGGTTCCAGAAAATAGGCTTAAGTAACCCGCTAGTTGAGAACTACAATCAGTACTTACGCATTGACGTTGACATCCTTCATTTGAAACACAATAGCCTCCGCTAACATTTGTTGAAACTTCTCTTCATTCTCTACCAGCTGAGGCACGAAACAAAACGTAACATTCATTAGTAAGTTACAGCACGCAACTAGCTAACTAGTTACGCGTGTTATCATAATAGGTACGCAATTTGGACAGACATTGTTGTTACTAAATTATGTATGTATCAATGTATCAAGAAATAACAGTTTGTGTAGGAAGAAAACCATCCTAACGTTCTGTGATGAAAGTAATGGTTTCTAATGTTCTAGGAAGAAAGTAATTGTTGACACTGTTCTTGTTACTATTAGCTATCAGCGTTTTCTAGCCAACTGAAGTTTGATATCGTTAGCTATCTGGCTGGCTAGCCAAGACAAATGCGTAACACAAAAAAGACCATGTACTTACCAGTATGTTCGCAGTGTTTAATTCAGGAAGTTTACTATATGGTTTGAGTAAAGACATTTTGCAGTGTGGTGTTGTAAAATATTCAATAATCTGGCTGCAAACAACACTTCATAGTTATACAACACACAAATCTAGTGTTTTTAGCGGTGTTAAGCCATGACATACTTTTTTACGTGACATTTTTGTGGCGCGTAATTTCAAACCCGCGTCCGGTACGTCATGACGCCATTTCTTGTTCAAAACATTAATGTATTGCACATTTATAGCGGCTCTAATTAATCGCTTTAAATAAAAAAGCTAAAATATAAATATGGCAAAAACTGATGGATTGCGGTGACAGGCAAAGTACTTCTGTCTGTGCCACAATATCAATGAATCAAATGTATTTTCATAGCACAATTCATACATAAAAGCAATTCAATGTGCTTTACAGGACATTAAAAGAGAAATACAATTTTAACAGTTTGATTAAAACAGGCATAAATCAATTTAACATGTGCAGATAAAATTAAAAAAGAAATAGAGATAAAAGATTAAAGGAAAATGTAAAATGATTTTTTTTAAAGTAATGAAAATTAAAAAGTCTGGTATAGGGATTCCATGTTGCTTTTAAAGTATCTATTAAAGATTTAGGGCACATTCTGAGGTCAAGCCCTCAGTCATAGGCACGTGAAAACATGAGTGTTTTTAACCCAGACTTGAAAATGGATAGGTTTGGGGCAAGTCTAAGATCTTCTGGTAGCTTGTTCCAGTTGTGTGCTGCATAGCTACTAAATGCCGCTTTGCCATGTTTAGTTTGGACTCTACTAGCTGGCCTGAATTCATAGATCTTTGAGGTCTGCTTGGTTGATATTCTTCAAACATATCCGATATTATTATTCATTATGTTCATATTATTCAGGCCCTAAACCATTCTGTGATTTGTTGACTAAAAGCATCACCTTAAAATCTATTCTATAACTGACTAGAAGCCAATGCAAAGATTTAAGGATCGGAGTAATGTGTTCTGTTCTCTTGGTCCCGGTCACGCCATAACCACATTGCGGAGACCTGAGGATTTGATTAGTATTAAATATAGCAAACCTTACGCCTAGCCTACTAGAGGGCAAGATGGAGCTATTCACCTATTGGGTACACACGTCAAGTTTTCTGATATCGCCTAACCTACATATGGGGGCAAGGTCAAGGTTCTATCTTGGGAGCGACTTTTAGATGCAGTTCGAAAATGTGGGGTCCCATCCAGGTGACGAGCTCGCCAGGAGCGTGTTTATCTGGCAAAGACAAACCCGTGCGGTCTTTTAAGCAGGCTTGTGTATGACGTCATACTCCACATGTAGAACTCACTCACCACCGAGTAACACCGGACTTTAAAGGGATATTACTGCCACCTACTGTCCCTAAACTTTTTTTTTAACAGTAACAAAAAAACACATTGGCACAGGTCACATTGGAAGCAGAACTTTTATTCACTATGTCTCACAGCAAAAGGACAGTGTGTGTGTGTGTGTGTCAGTTTATGGGTTTCTGCTATATACCAGTAGAAGTACTAGTTTGGCAAATGCCTGTAGATGGTAAACAAAACTTTTAATTATGAGAGTAAAGACTGAAATGGTACTCGTACGTTTTTTTGCCAAAGAAATTGTACGTCACTTGTAATGTTTGTGTAAGAATCCAAATTGTACACACCTCCCAGCGGAACCCAATTTCAGCGGAACAGTATCAACATTGTAAAGGATGATAAAAAAAAAAAAAAAAAGAAAACAGCATTTCTAAATGTAAAATAAAAGGTTTGAATGGGAAGAACTTTAATCACTACACTACACCCAACCCACTCCCAGTATCCACAGCATACTTTTACTCACAGGCGACCGGAAAATAAAGCACTGCTTCCAGGCAAACCTCAACTCCTTTCACAGCCTTTTTGTTAATCAACCCAGTTTACAGTCACTTCCACCTGCAAGTCAAACCACCCCCTTTCCCTCCCAGGCGCCTAATTCATGTCCCACATCAACCTGAATGAACACACTCACTCACACATGCCCATCCACTCCTGGACACCTTCAACCAGTCCCAAACCCCCCCCCCTCCCAGCGCAAAGCCTCCCAGTTGCTTGCGGATCCAAAAGGTGTGTCTAGGTATGAGCAGTGAACCGATCGGCAAACATCTAAGGGTCATGGCGTTACGGAGGGGTACCGAGCCCACTGGAACCGGCTGTTTCCATCAGTCCCCCTAAAACCCGTCCGCTCCACCGCGACCTCCGGGTCATATCTCCCCCGACTCCCTCTCCCCGTCGGAGCTGGAGTGTCGATCCCTCTCCAGCGACAGCGAGCGCTCCCTGTCCCTGGCCGTCATCGCCGGCGAGGTGGACCTCTCCCTGTCCACCCTCGTCACGGGCTCGGGAGCCCCGCTCTCCCTCCATCTCTCCTGGGACGGGGAGCAACCCGAGGGGGAGCGCTGGGACGGGGAGCGGGGCTCCCTTTCTCGGGTATGCGAGGATCTGTCTCTGGAAGACCTGAAAGGGTCATGAGGACAAAGATCAGATGAGGAGTCTTATCAGAGGATAAAAGCAAGTCTCCCCCCCACCCACACTTTTGCAACAGAAAACCAGCGTATCTTCTTAGACGCACAAGTCTCTCTTTTCCCAGCCTCATTGACTCTGTGCCAGAGGAACACACCCCTGATTGTTTGTGGCACGTAACACCTGTGCGCAAAGCCAGAGTTGTCGCCTGTGAGCTCGGGCCTCACCTCCTCCTCTTGCTCCTGTGAGAGTGGGAGCGCGAGCGACGCCGGTCCTTGTGTCTATGCTTGCGCTCCCTCTCTCGGTCTCGCTCGCCCCCCTCCTCCCGGGAGCGAGAGGAGCGGTGTCGTCGCGAGCGATGGGTGGATGAGCTACCTCCCTCCCTGTATCGTTCGGCACTTCTGGATCGTGTCCTGTGGGGAGGGGACATCTGTTATCATACAGGAGAACAAGCCACCAAACAGCATCTGTCTGAAGTGTGAGATGGAGGAGAAAAGGAGTAAGATTTAACTGACCTCCGTCGATCTCTTTCTCCCCGCTCCCTCTCCCGTACACGTTCCACCTCTCGCTCCCTCTCTCGCTCCCTCTCACGTTCCCTCTCACGCTCCCGTTCCAGCTCCCACTCCTTCTCTCGCTCTTCTTCCTTGTCTCGTTCCTCCCTTCTCCTCATCCGCATTCTCTCTTGCTTCTCCACGACGGCTTTCTGTGGAAGGCAAAAAAGGGAGAAAATGACAACCGTTTGGACACGGTACCGTTATTCCACGTGTTACAGATCCACGTAAAAAGCTGCAATTTCTAGCAGATTCTTCTTTAGAGTACAATCAACACGGAGTGTGTTGACCCTGAACACACAGCAACCCATGAACACACAGCAACCCATGATAAACTACACGCCTGACTAAGGGATGTCCAACAGTCTAAGCCCTTGCCTCCGGCAGTGCATGGATGTAGCACGGGTTTGAACCTGACCCATCGCAGTTTCTTACCCGTAGCCTATCCAGCTTCTCCCGGATCTCGATGAAGCCTAGGTGCAGTTTCCCACCGAAGTGATCGGCCAGGCGACGGTCGTTGTCGTGGAGACCCAGGTAGGCGGAGCACACTTCGCACACCCGGAGCTTCTGCTGCTGGAAGCTGGACGCCGGCATTGAGTTCCGGTAAACGTCCTGCCGTAACAAAGCAACATTTTGAGGCCAGCGTTGGTATTACTGAAGCCGCCGTGAGTGGCTGTGAGGGCGGCATATTTCAGAGCTGCTTTTATTTGTGGAGTATAATCATTGACCTCCTGGGCAACTGACCTCCGCCTCCTTCTTCATGGCCCGAGTCTTCTCCACCTTCTCCAGGACCTCCTGTGCCTCGTCCACGTTCCCCTCGCCTCCCAGCTGTTCGGCCCGGGCAAGCAGCTTACCAATCTCCTCATTCAGCTCGTGAACCCGCTCAGCCTGGTGACACCGCGGCAGGAATGGATCAGAATTATGACACGTTCTAGTGAGGAATATTCTGAGAATTGGTGAGACACATTCCCCCACCGAGAAACCCTAAACACCACAGCGTTCTGTTTCAATTAATAGCGCAAGTTCACCCACAGGCCACGTGGGGGGAAAACTACTCCTGGCAAGACACAAAGCACAGTGGGGGGGGGGGGGGGG
>JACXGK010001199.1:0-16664 GCA_016801125.1 Novumbra hubbsi | reverse complement strand
GTCCGCCCTGAGGGCCAGGTCATGGACTTTCACACACTCCCCAAGGTCCATTCTCTGTACACGGCGGCAACAGAAACCCATCGAACAGATCAGTCACAGCGGGGCAAACTTAAGTTGCAAGGATCAATTGACAGCGAAGCCCCACTCCCTCCTGCGAACATCGTGACCATGGCGACTATGATGGGATGTACTCACAGTGCCAGAAAGAATGTCGTGAGGACACGAGTCCAGCAAATGACTCTTGCAGACCCGCTCGTCTGTAAATTTGATTCTCTGGCGCATGGAGTCTCCTAAAGAAAAGACAGACCCACAAACAACAAAAAGGGTTCAAAGTACATGACTATTACATGAAATGTCAGCTTAGTTCACATACATGACAGCTATAAATAGTACTGCAATATTTAATCCTGGGTTTCCATCTTATGTTCTTCTATTATTAACCTCTGGGACTGGTTTTGCCCTGGCAAATGACTGCAATTCATTATCTGGTACGACAACAAAAAGGCAACAGGGTCCAAACCTCGTAGTGTTAAAGTTGAATGCCACTGGTCTAGTCTAAAGACTACCCTCTGCTCTCTGGGAGACCTACGGGGCGTGTACGTAAGGTCTATACCACAGCCACACGTATAGATCAGGTGCGGAAACCTATGTGGATCATTCATTTCTGAAACCACATCTACCGTAAAAGCACCCTAAGGAAAGTTGTCTGTTCGTAGCCATTTATAGTAAACACCATCTCATGAGAAAACAATAATACCTTAGTTAGTTCACGTGAACGCGGCAAGGTCCAAATCAATGTTCCTTGGTGTGTTTACTTTCATAGGAACCCAACAAGTAGCTAACGGGAGATAGCTAGCATTAGCATTTAGGCACTGGCTTCCAGGTAAGGAAGCTACTCACAGTAGCAAGGCTAACAATTGACATGCTCGGCATGCTAATAACTGGTTTGAAACATCGAACAACAATTAAACAAATTTGTAGGTCATTCACTCACCATCTCTGCTCGTGCCCATCAACTGGTCCAACATCGCCCGCATTTGGGCTTGGGCCGACATGTTTCTTTATTGTGTATGTCACCGACACTACAAGCCGATGGTCTTTGCTGCATGCAGCCTCGACCACAGGCCTCTGACGGCTCGTGGACGTCGAACTTTTCTCAGAGAATCTTAAGTTCTTGTGACGACTAGTTGAAACCAAAAATCTCGCTAAAACATTTTCTCGAGACTTTCCACCAACTTAACGTTTATAGTTATCAAGTTTGTAATAACAATTTATAGTGCAAAGCTTATGTTATCCTATTCCAAATTCACTAGCCCTGCTCTCTTCCCCTTTCGTCTCAACTCGACGTATGGCGAGGGGGCAGCTAGCTAAGCACTAAGTGGTGTGTAATTTGAAGTTCAGATTTTTAAGGTAAACACGACGTTTTTGGTAGTTGTGAGGACAACCACAGTCCCCTGTTAGACCATAAATCTCATAGACCTATCTCTCATATTCTAACTATATTTATTCGGTGTCCTTTATTTTTCGACTTCCTCCTCTTCCCGAGCGCGCTCTGCCTCGAAGGAAGTGCAGCATTCGCAATTCGCTGGCGCTGATTGGTTGAAAGACACATAACGTCATTTTTATCGTTAAGCGTACATCCTATGTGTATATATATCGTATACATTTCCATGTGTATATATATATCTTCATATATAAATATATGTTTACGGTGCTAGTTGAAGTAGCTAGACAGCATAGTCTCATAAAATGCACGTAGGATATGCCTGCACTGGGATCTATATGGGCAAGATAAGCAAATAATAAAAACGGCTAGAATTATTTGCCAAATTCTCTTTGTAAGTGAATTATCGTCATAACATGTCGTTATAACATCGTTACATGGAGGAATACGTGTTATACTAAGGTATAATGTACTTTTTGATCTTTGATGTCACCATAAATGCGGTTAATTACATCGATGGTAGTGACGCCTCGAACCTACCCATAAACATTTGTCGTCCCGCCCACCCCAAACCTGGAAAAATGGCGACAGCTGTCTTGCGTTTCTCTCGGACACTGGTATCGAGGAAAACGGCAATAGTAAGCCGTAACACCGTATTGAAGACGTCCCACACTCTCAGACAGAACCAACTTCGAACTGCCGTATCAACAGCAAATGGCGGTGTTTTACCAAAGCCGGATAAAGTAAGTTTAAATGCATTGGCCAAGCCCTTTCGGTACATTAACCCTACTCATAATGTGGGAGGGTCATGTCATGATGTTTTAGCAGATGTATTGTATTCTTGGCCAATGGGTAGCCAAATACATTTGGAGAGATAACTGTGGGAACCAATGGGCTTTGTTTTATGCAAGGGAACTATACGGAAGTAATTCATCGGAATATAACTAAATGAGAAAAAAACAATCTGTACTAATTTCTTAGGTATTTAGCCATGTTCTATGCATTACATTTGACATAATTAACACATTTACAGAAACCATTCGAAATTCGATAGTTCCTGTAAATCCAGTAGCAAATACCTAAAGGTAATTCAGGGAATTGTCTAAATTTAATTACCCTGAGCCTATTTGTGTGAGAGGAAAAATATATTTTTAACTACTACATTTTCAGAACATCTGAAAGTATACGATTAAGAAGGAATTCATCATGAAATTCTGCATTCAGAAAAATCCAGTTGTATCACATCAGAGGCTTTGGACAATGTGATAAATGTACTACTGGATTATGTGCATGCAGCAGTCCTTCAGATTACGCTCTGAATTCCCTCCAACCTGTTTTCCAGGTATCCTTTGGCTTGATTCGCATGACGGCTGTTGTGATTCCCTTCCTGTATGTGGGCACTCTGATCAGCAAGAACTTTGCCGCTCTGCTGGAAGAGCACGACATCTTCGTTCCTGAGGATGATGATGATGACGACTGAACCAAGGACAATGATGAAAAGAAAGGTATTGCACATTTTAATGCTGTTTCACTGTGTTGTTTTGTAATGCTGGAGAGGTACACGCGACAGTAGCATACGTCTTTTTATAATATTGTCCCTAACCTGAATATATGCAAAGTAATGGGGTCTGCCCCCAAAAGACCTCCCTTGCAACATTTTGAAATATTAACAATGGTTATGTAAAGAGCATGGTTAAATCTCATGAATAAATGAAAATGTTAGGCCGAATGACCATTGACATTGCTTTTATTTAAATTCCTTCCCAGGGGGCTTTGCAATAATGATGGCGTGTCGGTTGCCTTGTTCGTGAGGAACAAAACTACTGCAGGCGACTGCCAACGTGTTTATTTACAAATAACCTTGCATCATATATGATGACTCATGATTATTTATAGATAAGTCTGTTGCAATATACCAAGCATTTTTAATCCCCTCAAATACGGCCAACGAGAGTGAGAATGAGAGTGAGAGAGAGAAAGATGCCACCACTACACGAGAAGATGACCTATGACCTCATCCAACTCCATTCGACCATTGCCTTTCCTATTATAGAATTGTCTTCCCATTGTCGCCTGCTTGTCGCCATGAAAACGACATATTATTTTATGAAATTGTGAGGCCAAATCACAGCTAGCCTCCTCTCTTGCTCGCATGTGTCTTAATAAATGAATACTTTATGGAGGAACAAAATGTCGAGCTTGTCTTGGTGTACATTTTTGGAGTGATTGTTATTGTCAATAACAACATAAACATGGGTTACTCAAACTCCTATCGGTGTCTGGTTGTAAAACATACTTTAACATACTTTCTTCACAGTTTCATATAATAAAACAGTGCATTGTTTTGGATAATTCCAAGCCAGCCACACTGGAGGAAGAAACGACACTAAGCTATTAGTCACGTTTTCCTACTCAGTCATCGTCCCAGTCAACCATCAACCAGTTGTTGTTTCACGTCATCAACTGTTGTCGTCTGACAGATCGCAATAACATATGATGTGCTGGGTTGATAGATAAAATTAACATCCAAGCTTCTCTGACCTTGGGAATAAAACCTTTGGGTTGTGTCTTTGTAATTTCCAGAGGGGGTAATCATTTTAAAGATTCTGTGGAAAACAAATTCTCCAAATCTTAACAAATGCTTTAAAAACAAGAGTGTTTGGGAATCTCATGCTTTGTTGGCTTGCATTTTGTTTCTGAACAGTAACTGGTATCCATTTAAAAAAAGAGGTATGCATCAGATGAAACTTTTTGTAAAACGTTTTTGTTTGGTCATTATTCAGTGTTTGTACCAAAAGGTTTTTTCAATGCAAACGGAACAAAAATGGACACGCCTCTACTCTGTCCAATAGAATCCCTCATTTGGTTGCAAAGTTGTCCAAAAACATCCTAATCATTCAAATATCCATCGACGATTTCTCGGGGGTCTCTTCCCTCCTCTTGCAGCACTGCGTTGGCCAGTCTCAGATGCTCCTTGAGGCCCCTGATCTCCAGCTCGCCTTGGCCCTTCATCGCACTCAGCTTCACGTACCCCTCTTTGTAGCGGTCCCACGCACTCTGCTTCTCCTGGACGGAGGGAAAAGGGAAGCAGGTGGTCATTAACCACCCGAGTGAGATAATGGGCATGAAGATTGCTCTGGTTTTGGTCCTGATTGTTGGACACGGGTAAGACCTCATTGCATACTCCACTGGTCCTCCCTTCGCGTGTCCAGAGAGGACTTGAGGAGAATGCAACTAAGATCTTCCCTATTGAAACTGTACCATGGTAAGAGACTGCACTTCACTCCTCAGACAGCTGACCTCCTTTTGGAGGCACTCAACCTCATTCTCCTTGGCTCGCAACAGCATCTGCAGGGCAAAACCGAAGGACGCAGGGGGGCTTTATTAACCTGTGGGATTGTGGGATCATCGTAACACTTCTCATAGCCGATTGCTAAATAACAAAATAGTTAAATGATTTATTGACATTGGAGAGAAACATAATTGTGTTTCAAAATAGCACTGGACCAGAATTATACCCATGCTGCAGTGGTAGATATGTACCAGAGGCAGTGGCTAAGCCTGCTGGACCACCCTATGGCTCATATGTCCTATATTTTAAGAACCACTGTTGTTCTAATTGAGGCAATTCATGATTTCAGGCCTTCTGAATGCTTCTAGTTAAGCCAACAGATGGCAGTGAGTACTGGACCCATTTGTGGCCAGCCACTGGTGGACAACCCTAGTCTACACACACCGTTCCACAGAACCACACAGAAGTTCTGAACATTTCAACTTACTTCCAACTCTGAGGGACTGCGCTCCCGATTACCAGGGGAGACGCATGCTGATCTTTGACCTGCGATGAAACGACGCATCCGGCTGATCTCTTCCGTCAGACGAGCCTGCAACTCCTGCGAAAAACCGGGGAAGGGGGGGGGATTAAAATAACAATTCTAGTAAGACCTATTAAATTAACAATTAAGTTGTTGCTAATTACTTCATGAATTAGTTATTAGTCTTTCCGCGGCACACCGCTCACTTTCTCCCTCTGCTCTCTGACCTTGTTCTCTTGGCAAAGCTGCTCCATCTCTCTTTCCATCCGGTTCAGCTCTGCCTCTCTGTCTTTCCCGCTCCGTTCAGCCCTGCTCAGCTCCAGGCATTTCTGCGAGTATCTTTCCGACAGGACATCCAACTGGCTGCTGTTGGCATCAGCCTGGGGCCTGCGGAGAACCCAGGACACAAACCCAAACACCAGTGGGCGTCTAGCACGCGGACGCACGAGCAGCCAACCACATTCGGTTCTCTGCGGCAGAAACAGAAGTGGTCTCACGTCTGTCCGTTGTGCGAGGTATCCGCACGGGCCTTCTCCACCTCCCTCGTCCGCTCCTCCCCGTGGATCCTGTTCAGGGCCTCCACCGCTGAACGGCGCCGGAGTCGTCGCGTGGCACCACGGCAAAGGGAATACAAGAACAACGAAGTGAAGCGGTGACGGACGGGGAAACGGGTGGGATTTCTGGTCCACAGCCACACGAGAACCCCGACCTCCGTTTGCGCCGTTGCCTCTAGGAAACCCCTGGAACAACCGTACCACACATCGTGTTACCCGTTGTGTACCCCGACACGTCTCCCCTGCTCACCATGTGCGGCGGCCTCGCTCTCCTCCCGCAAAAGCCTGTCCCTCTGGGCCTGCAGCTCTCGGATCTGTCTGGCGTGGCTCTCCTGGAGCTTCACCAGGGCCCTGCGGTGGGCCTCCTCCATGGCCTCCAGGCGCTGGCCGCAGGGGCCCCCGGGGCCACAAGCTCCGGCCACCTCCAACCCCGTGGTGTCCCGATCCGTGTGCAAGCCCTTCACCAGCGGCCAGTGTGATAACGCCTGAGGGGGATACATGGTGAGAGAGAGAGAGAGAGGCGAACAGGGTGAGAGTTAAAGAGTCAGAGGGAGGGAGACAGAGAGGGGAGGAAATGTAAGGCGGGAGAGGAAGGATACCCTAAATTATTCATATTCTTATGGGGGAAAGACCATCCTGTCTGTTTTTTGTTAGTCTCCTGAAACACATTTTAGACTTTGGCAGTTCTTACATATTAAATAACATGTTATTACATTTCAAATAGCACGTTAGTACATTAAATGACACTTAAAATGAAAGATATTAGGTGAATGAATTCTCCCTCTACCTCTCTCTGTAGGGCCGTTGTGCTGGTCGTCAGTATTGTTTGTGTCGTCTTATTAGGAATAGTCTCGTTGCCCTGATTGGCTTGTGCACCAATAAGTGACAGCTCGCTCATCTCCCTGTATGACAGGTTTTCAAACTCCGCCCACTTCTCGCTGACATCCACATCCATGGTGGGAGTGACAGCTACGGGGACGCCACCTGTCTTCAGCTGCAGAGACTCCCATCTGCCGCTACCATCACCGAAGGGGATCCCCTCCTCAAACCACTTGTTCCTTTCCTCCAATCGCTTGGCCTGTTCCCTGTCCCAGCCCTCCCCTGCCTCTCTCTGACTGGCTACTAACAATTCGGAAGGCAACCTATCTAAATCCACAGAGTCCATTTGTCGAGCACAGGGGGTGGAGCTAGGGCTTCGGGGTTCTTCGCAGGGGGGACTGGAGGGAGGAAGGTGGGCTGAGGCAGGTGGGTAACCGCGTTGTCCTTTGCCGTTGTCGTCTGACTGTCTATGGTAGAAAACAGAGGTTTCAGATATAGATATACCGTTGCTTCCTAAAATGTTTTGCTCTACTGTATTACATTTGAGCCTCCAAACTCATTATGTAGACTGTTGTCTGGATATGGACGAGTTTAAGAGGAGGACTTGGCATCCTCTCCCCTGTAGTGGGCACTAGCTGGCTGACAGTAGAGAGTCACTCACCGCGGGGTGTCTGGGGAGGGTCTGGGCTGCCGGATAGCCTGTTTCAGAACCTTAACCCAGCTCCTCCTGATCCTGGCGGTGGAGGCAGACAGAATGAACACAGCCTCCTTCGTCTAGTTACCAGAGAGTAGAGAGAGCAGCCGTGACTAAAGGCGTCAAAAACAAACAGGAACTCGCTGACTCAAATAGAATCCAACTGTGAAAATGGCACCCGACACGTTTCATAGTACACCACATTCACCTCCTCCTGGTCAAGGGGAAGTGAGCCAATACGGGGAATGATTCGTCGGGAGACCAAGGTTAGACATGGGAGATGAATTGGTAGACATGGTGAGGGAAAAGTACATACGTGTATCTGGAATCCATAGTCCTTTCCCACATCCAGGTCCAGCACGTTGACACAGTCAGTCAAGTCTATCGCTCCATCCAGGTCATGTGACTAAAACAGAGCAGGAAGTACTGGTGTGATACAGACACAACAATGCTACTCGGGTAACTCGCGGGGTGTGAGACGGACTGGGGAACTGATATTGTGGATACAGGAAGTGATGTCACCTCCTCGGCGTCAGAGTCCCTGTAGAAACTCAGTGCAGTGTTGGTCATCACGAACCAGTGCCTCCTCCACTGAAACACAACCCAGAGACCGGCTCAGTCAAGGCAGTGACTCCTCAAAGTATTGGAAACACTGCTGTGGTCTTCAACAAGGCCTTCCTCTAAATGGGTTCCTGTAAATTACTTGTTGGCATAATTTGCTTTACCTCTTCACGTTCATCCAGTTTTGACAGCCAGCCTATCTGTCCGGGTTGTATGTGGGTGTTTCCAGGTAGAACTCTCTCCTGTGGTTTCGAAGATCTGTGGCCCCTTTCAGTATGATGACCTGAGTTCTTAACGAATCAGTTCATAACGAGTATTGTTATTTCATGGCACGATGCCGTGTTAGTGGTCGCTATGGAGTACAGAATTCTTAAGGTGACAAATGGTTTACCTGTTGGTGATGGGCAGCTGTGGAAGGAGCCGGGGAAAGTCGTCCGTCCTCCGAGTCCCCACACATCGTCCTCTCCTTCTCCCTCCTATCTCTCCCCCTCGCTCTGCCTCTCCCTCTCTCATCACACTCATCCCTCGGGCCGTAGCCCTCCAAATCTTCAGCACGCCTGAAAACAAAGCGAGTTAGAGGGATCTGGCAAACCCAGATATAGTGTCAGAGCATTCGGCCCAGTGACCAAAAGCTTCCCGGTTTGAACCCCACTGATAAAGGATGTTGATGTGCCCTGAGCTTAACCCTAATTGCTCTTGTACGTTTTTCTGGATAATTCTGTATAAAAAATTGTCATCCCTTAGGATGTATCCTCTGATCTCCACAACCTCCCGAAAGGTCCCCCTTCTCATCATAGCCAACTAATTATAACTCCACCCCCAAAACAGTTCTTGAAATATGGGGGTCAGGTTAATGCCTTGTTCTCTCTCATCATTCATTCTTGCTCTGTCCACTCTCACCTCCGTCATCACCCCCCTCCCCCACTCTCCCTTCACCTGGATGCCCTGTTACTCCGGTCCCTGCGTGGGCTGGGGCTCTGAGCCCTCCTCCTCTTGCCCACCAGCAACTCTTCCTCCTCCACGTCTGACCCCTTGCCGGGCCTGGGGATGTCGGCCAGGATGACATAATCCTCTATGGTCATCCCCTGGGAGTCTACCGAGGCGTTCCTCTTGGGCTCTTCTCTTGTCAGCAGGTACTCCAGGCCACGCCTTATTGTACTCTTGCTCCTGTCACCGATTGGACGGCAGTCCCTCTCTGCAATTGCAGCGTGGGGCTTCAGCGAATTGGCTAACAGCCGAGAGTCCACGCCTAAACGTGGCGGGGAGGAGCTTTGGGAGGGGGCCGAGCTAAGGGATCGCGAGGAGCCACGCCAGGAATCTTGAGAGGGGCTGTGGTCCGTTTTAGTGTTCCTATCTGGGCGTTCATCTCTGTTGTCCCTTTCTGGTTTCCTTGAGTAGCTACGCGTTGTCTCGGGTCTGGCGTCTCTGTAGTTGGTTTCTCTTTGGGGGGAATGACCGTGAGAACCATAACCACTTCTAAGGGGAGAGCATTCCCGGGTAGCCCAGCTGCGAGTGGTAGGAGAAGGGTCTGTGTCCGTCCGGGGCCGGGGGCTCCTGGAGCCTTCGTAGGACTTCGTCTGAAAGCCCGCGGAGCTACGGCGGGAGATTGCGTCAAGATTTCTGTACAGTGTTTCCGAGTCCAAACTGTGACCATTTGAATTGTGGGACGGAGGCCTGGACCCCGCTGAACCCCTGGATGCCCTTGACTGTCGGTCGCTCCCATTGGTGTAACGCTCCGCACCAGTGCCTCTGTGGGAGGAATCGGCGCGTTTGTGGTGGGGAGCATTCCGAGACGGGGAGAAGTGTCGAGACGACACAGGGCCCCGCCCGTGCGAAGGGCTGGAACGCCCCGACTGGTGGCGAGACGCCAGGATGGACGGAGCGCGGTTCCTCGACTGGGAGCTTGGCCGCCGTGCGGACGCCGATCGGGACTCCGGCCGCTTATAACCGTCTGGGCTCGGCGAGCGGGTTTTGCCCGGAGACTGGTTCCGGGATTCGCCGCGCCTGAAGTTGGAGTGATACGTGTACCTCTGCGGGGACTCGCTCCTCCAAGCCTCCTGCAGGAAGGTGCCGTCGCTCCTCCTCTGGGAGGGGATGCCGAGGTTCACGTTGCGGTAAGGGATGGAGGCCTTGGGCTCCGGGCTGTGGTTGTTGGGGAGCGGGTGGCCCCTCTCGTAGTATCGGTAAGGGCGTTGCGACGCGCCCTCCGCCTGAGCCTGTAAACCCTCGAATAAGGCTCTCCTGTCCGGAGAGAAGTAGCTGCTCCCTCCTCTTGAACCTAGCGAAGAGTGGCCGGATCAGTTACACGTCGAGTCAGGCCCTCGCAAATGGCATGCAAAGAGTTAAGGGGCGTGCTTAATGGAAAAAGAGTGGCGAAGGGGACCGCGGCTCGATCTGCCTGTTCTGACCTGACGGTTGCCTGATCTTCTCCCGGCCTCTGTTCTCCTCCATCAGGGAGCCGTGGGATGGTCTATGGGGAGAGGGGTCCAGCCGGGTCATAGCTGGCCCAGTCTCAAAGCTCCCGGCTGGGCTGTCGGAGCCATTCCTCCCTGGGCCCGTCTGTCTGAAGATCCACTGGTTCTCCTGGTGAGACAGAAGCCATATTCACTTCAAATACTTAACAATGCATGCGCTATGATAGGTGTTTGAATCTACTTCGAAAAACCTGTTGTAAAACTAGTCATAAACCCTTAGAAATTCCCTATAGACCTCTTGTTTGTACCTTAAATTTAACGTGTTACTGCAGTGAACTGCCTGGGAACACTCACATCCGTGCTCTGCCAATGTCACAGATATTGAGTTCCCAGTCAGGGCTTGGAGTGTGAGTTAGGCTCTCTTGATTGGTCCAGACAGTCCAGGTGACATCACTGTACCTGGTCACCTTGGACAGGAAGTTGCATTTGCCCTGATTCGTGGAACAGTCCCCATTTCGGCTGATTGTTAATAATTCAGAGAATTCCAATGACCTTGTGGGAAAGATGCTTTCAGTTTAAAAAAAACAATTGTTGGCATAGATTTGCTTCGTATTAGGAGAATGACATCTGCATAGACAATCAATGGAGAGGATTAAAAGTTACAAAAAGAATTATCCATAGAAATATTTTGAAGTTATAGGAATTCCATCACCTTCAATGTGAATTCAAAATGCATGTAAAAAACTGCCGTCGACATGTAAAGCAGTAATACAAACATTCTAACAAGACTGAGAAAATACTTTATCTGCAGTTAACCCTTAAACTCTAACAAGGTTTTATTTGGAGTTGGAACAAAATGACTTACTGCACCTGTTTGGAGTCCTTCCGTCTGTATCCCTTCTGAAATCTGAAGAAAGGCGACAAGTTGCAGCTGGCTCTCCCCTCCCCTCCTCCTCCCTGCCTCTCCTCTTTTCACTTCCTCCACCTGAGCCAATACATTAGGCCTGCAGGGACCTCGGTAATAGAAGCTAGCGTCCCTCTCCGTCTCTCCGTCTCATCATTATTTCATTGGTCTACGGTTGTCATCCTACCAGAACCCTGCCCACTCTAATCAGCTCTGTTCCCGCCCTGCTTTCATGCCACTTTAAAATGCATCTTTATCATCTTTTGCCTCTCGATCTCTTGTGTTGTGTGTAGACGTGCATCTTCTTCATGTTTATTCTAGTAAGGAAATTGAAAGGATTATCCAAATGACAGCAATGATCAGCAGAAGTGTAATTCTGTTACGGTGTCATCCTCGGAGCTCAGTTAAGTGGGCTGGTGATGTGTCTGTGTGTGTGTGTTGTGTGGGCCTATCAGATTACTGGCATTTCCCCAAGGAGTGCAGATGAGTTGTTCATTAATTAATGATAGAATAACGATGGAATCAAACGCCAAACTGAGTGTTCGTCACACCCGCGGTATAACTAACGTTAGAGTGAATTACCCCTGTGGTCTGTGGTTGCAATGCAACATTATTCGTTGAGAAATTGCGTTGTGGGAAAGAGATATGAAAAACAAAAGACTTCTACAGCGACGGGTGGCAAAGTTCTGTTGTTTTCCGGTGACTTTAACAGTCCTCAGTGGTCGATGTCCCCGCCGGGCTTCTTCCTGGCTCACCGGTGAGGTTGTGGTCAGATGCATGTGTCCTGGAATCAGGCACTAGTCACAACGGGGAGGGGTTGGGTTGGAACTGGCTGCAGTAACGGCCTTGGTGCAGCGGGCCATAGCAGAGCCATCGATCAGGAGCATGCACACCTTTTTGACACTGATGGTACAGGCCAGTGGGCCGAAGCACTATTACACAGCACACCGTTAACAGAAGTGGTACATTCCAGTTAGGGGTGGCATGGGGGATTCACATACTTGTGCACTACATGTCAGGAGCGAAAATGCATTCTGTCGTTGCCTGTGGGCAGTATTAGCAGAAAGCACAGCGTTCAACATGTTGTTGTAATTCAATGAGAAGCATAAAGCAATTGAATCTGTGTCGTGGTCAAATCACATTGTCCAGGCTCCTTGAAATGGGAAAAAACTCTTCAAGCCAGAGATTTAAGTGAAATCCAGAACCGATACTGATATGGTATACTAGACTACAGATGTAACCGTCCATTACAGAAATAGGTAATAGATAATACGGGAACCATTGAACAGTTACCTATAATTAATTTGTTCCTAAAAATCAATTGGTGTTGAAATATCACAATATGTCTTTGCGAGGTGATTACTAAGCTGGTCGTTAATACCTTATGAAACATTTCACACTTAAAAGGGGAATTGTCCAAATACCTTCCTAATTGTGCTCTTGAGTTCTTCGTATTTATGTGACAGAGAAGGAACCAGTTAAGTTTATCACAGGTCACCTCCTCACTCGAGAGCCACTGGTCTGCGTATAACTGCCATTCCTTCTCTGTCCTTTGTCATGTTAAACGTCAGTTGATTCTCGCTGGAAACAACCGTTTGCCCCAAAGGACAGCATCAGGTGTCACTGGCATTAGAATGAAATGTCCCACTGCCTCCGCTCGGCAGATGTCATTGGGAGGCCCTGTTTTACAGATGGTCAGGCGAGTCAAAGGCGAGAGCCATCAACTGCAAAACACGTTGTGTTTGTACAGACAAAGACCAGTCCATCGAGGGCTCCTCACCTGTGAAACAAGGAAATACGTGGCCAAAAGTTTCATTTGAAACATTGGAAAATAACCCAGTATCTCGGACTGACGTTTTAAATTGACGTTTAAAGTAAAATGAGGCGAAGCCATCGGACACCTCTTTTGTCAAAGAGCCAGGCAGGACCTCTATGTACCAGGGCCAGGTAGACAGGTACAGTATTCAAAACTACCCACCTGAGGAGTGGAGAGTGAGTCATTTCAGCATCTACACTGACTCCCATACGTAAAGAGTTTCCTGGTCTAGGGGCCCTTTTTTTCTTCTTTTTTTTCTTATAGACAGTGTATATTGATCACTTTCGGCTGCAGTATCTAGAGTCACCAGAAGGGGGGGTCAGAAGCAACTTCAGACACACACACACACAGTGATAAAGACTATTCCCACAGCCTCTTAGTGGATGGTGGGCTCAGACCCGTCATACACGCAGGCAAACTCCTTCCAGAATCCAGACTATGGAGCGCCGTATTTATAGATGTACTGTGTGTTTAAATAGGTAAGATGGACCCTGAGCTCCAGATCCTGTAACAGGGCCAATTCATCACTTTATGGGATAGTCTCGTCCACAAAGCAGCGTTTGAATAATTGCACTCCAAGGAACTGTAGTTGGAAAAAGTTTACCCCTCTGGCTTTGGACAAGTCTTTCTCAGAGTACAATACCCTTAAACATCTTAAACGTTTCACCCTAAAGATATTAATAATAGGAGTTTTGGCCAGAAAATGTCTAGGGAGTTATTTCTGCCCAAATCCTTTTTCCACTCAGCGTCCTAGTTGCATAGCTACGCTCAGTTGCTTGGGCGACAGTTGCCATGGCGAGAAGAGATTCAGTAACCATGGAAATATGATGGCCAAAGTTCAGCATCCCGCCAACTTAAAATTGGCATTACCGACTTCCAGCAATATATATAGAGTTTATTTTAATGAAATGTTCATATCAGTGGCAGTAAAATGAAACCGACAAGTAATGCAGAAATGGAACAGCCACTAAATATAACATTCATAAGCGTTCAAACAGCGTTTCATTCTCACAAATTACATTTGAAGGGGTAACTTTAGATTTATGGAACAGTGAAAAGCGTTAAACTAAGAAGCCTGTTATTGGAAAGTGAGCAAATGTGGAGCAATACAATAGATTTAGTGGCTCCAAACATTTCTATGAGTCTAAAAACCAAAACCAGTGTTTTCCCAGTGGAGAAGTGCTTCCTTTATTAAACTCAAGAGGAATCCACATGCCTCAGTGACCGAGGTTGTTTGAGTAATCTGAGATCTTCAGATCTACATGGGACTCATCTCTGGTCCCCGCTCGACCCAATATCTGATCTATAACCTAAAGGAAGGAAGAAATACATTGCCCTACCAGCCAAGTTCTCTAGTCAGCACCCCTCCATCTCACCCTGGATTTTACAGTGGATGGAAGTTCAATTCACCATGCCTGATTCTCCCCTGAAAAATGCATAATTGCTTGTCTTCAATACCTTGGGCATTTCTATCTGATTCTAAATATGACTAAAGGTGGTCTAATTATGGGCAAGAATGTAGTCACTCTTGGACCATTGTCCCTCGGTTCTCTTCACACCAATTTTCATAAAAACATATTGACCTGGATCTGTTGGCCGTGAGGAATGAGACGGCCTCCTGTTTCTAAACAAATTGGCTCTCACCGCATTGCAGTTGGGGGAAGGGGGGACTCACAAAGGAGCAGAATCTTTGGAATACACAAGACAGTGTTGCCTTAAAAGCTTACATTTAACGTGTCCTAACGAAGCTACGAGGCTTGTGAATGCAGCGGTTCATTATCGTGAAGAGAAGGCACTTTTACACTAACTGTACATCACTGAACTCCTAAAATCACCCGGGGGGGTTGGCGGAGAGCAGGTGTAGATGCATTAAGGTATATATGTAGTTAGAAGAGTTAGGGGAGAGAGGGGAGGATGCAAAGGTGGAGGCCAACACCTGATTGGTTGGATGCCTTGAGGAAGGTATACTTACTAGAGGAACTTAATAGGGAACTCAGAATCAGACGGATATACTTATTAATACACACACTCCTTTTATTTGTGGCAGTGGGGCAAGAAGATCACAATGGAGGCATTCTTCAGCCGGTATTCTGTCTGCTGCCTCACAATTAGAGGGTTTGTTCATCAGGAAAGGAAGTACTACTCCACGTTCGTCGTGTTCGGTCAGGACTAAGAAAAACACCAAACCACCTGAGATCACGTTGAAACCACAGTGGATTCACATCTTAATCTAGACTAACCGTAAACTAACTTTTGCCTTGGGTCTTTGCTGGGCTTCAAGACTTTGCACCACTCAACGAACAGGGAGAAATCAGACACATAACTACACTCTTCTTGTGCCCTCCTCATCAAGAATATTCTGCCTCACATTCCTGTTGAAGTTAGACAGACATTTTGTCCCAGATCAAGCGGTCCCAATCTTAAGGAGATACGACCAAAACCATCCTCTTAGCCTTTGCAGTAACATCCTCACATTGTTCTACAGACTGAGCATTTTAATGGACAAATATATTTTGTAGCAATATATTAGAATGTTAGTGTCCCACTGAGGTTGTCGCTGTGCTAAGTGACAAATATAATCACTTCGGGAAGCTCTGAAGTAGCATCCCCCGGGAGAGATAATTGACTCAGTACTTACCACTGATTTTGGCAGTCGTTTAGTTTTCACCAGATCATATATGAGTGTTTCACATGACACTGCCACTGGACACGGTCCTATGTAAAATGTCATAGAATGAGAAAAACAGATGACATCAAATGTGCTCTGTGCCAATAATATTTTGATGCAATAATATGTTGCTGCCGCTACATTTTAAGTACCACTAAAACAACAACGAACCCTTTTGGGAACCGCGAGAACCCAATGGGATGTTTGAATCACTGTTCCAATCTTTTTTGTATGCTCTTCTCTTTTTATCTCTCTTTCTCTCTCCAAGTACATGGAACGCCCACTCTCTCTCTGGCTGAAGGAACTTAGGTTTTAAAAATACATCTGTTCTACTCTGTGAAAATTCAGATTCACTTGTGTTTGAGAAACAAGTGAGAAAGAGAAAAAAATAAGGAAGGTTTCCATAGAAACAATCAAGTTTTTGCATGTAATAGCCAATACCATCTTGTGGTCTGTCTGAAATACTGTTAACTACATTTCCCCTGCCAAAAAAGAGATGACACTAATGCATACACATACAAGTTACACTTGTCAGCCGAAGATATTGCAGAGAAAGTTCTGCTGGCATCTGTCTTGTACCCTAATAGGCTGTCTCAGTGTGGTAAAAATAGTGGTAATGACTAAGCAAAGTGGATGGTTGTTAGAAGGGAGCCAGGATTTGTCTGGAAGCTAACAGTCTGTGACATCCAGAGTAGGGTGTCACAAGTTCAAGGAGTATCCTGTTTAGTAGTTTTCGGCACCTATGGCCTGGACAGCTGTACAATGAAACACTTGGATTTGTCAGGGTTTCCCCTGACTCGACTTGTTTTCCGCCTCTACTACACCCCCTGGTGGCTTTGAGCGATGTGCTCATCACTGTACCAAACCATCCAGTCACCAATCACACACTCAACGGCTCACACCTGTCCCTCATCACTAATCACCAGCTCTACTTAGGTTCCTGTTTGTCCACGCCCCGGTGTCGATTCAAACTAA